>APFE030251682.1:94127-111312 GCA_000404065.3 Pinus taeda
GCACAATACTTGCTAAGGTTTTGCAAATGGGATAGCAAGCTAAGTGGGCTTGATTGTGGGAAAAACTCCACAGTTAAGCGCGCTTGAGCCAGAGGAGTTCTAGGATGGGTGACCTCCTGGAAGTCCTGGTTACCGGGTGCAAGCCCTGGAAGTGATGATTGATGCTATGTGATTCGTTCTCCACATTTCACTAGTTTCAATCCCACTTCTTCACCCCTGTGAGCATCACCCGATGCAATGAGTGCTAAGTGAACTATTTCAAAAATCATGAGAATTTAGTCAGTTACGACTACCTCTCATGGAAATGGTCATACGTGAATGACTTACTTAACGCAGTTGAATCCCAAAATGATATCTAATATAATGCACTGCGTAAACCCCCATACTTAAATTCAAAAAGAGTCAAGGGATCTCTACTTGAATGGTTCATGAGGCACAATACTTGCTAAGGTTTTGCAAATGGGGTAGCAAGCTAAGTGGGCTTGATTATGGGAAAAACTCCACAGTTAAGCGCGCTTGAGCCAAAGGAGTTCTGGGATGGGTGACCTCCTAGGAAGTCCTGGTTACCGGGTGCAAGCCCCGGAAGTGATGATTGATGCTATGTGATTCGTTCTCCACATTTCACTAGTTTCAATCCCACTTCTTCACCCCTGTGATCATCACCCGATGCAATGAGTGCTAAGTGAACTATTCAAAAAATCATGAGAAATTAGTCAGTTACGACTACCTCTCATGGAAATGGTCATACGTGAATGACTTACTTAACGCAGTTGAATCCCAAAATGATATCTAATATAATGCATTGTGTAAAACCCCCATACTTAAATTAAAAAAGAGTCAAGGGATCTCTACTTGAATGGTTCATGAGGCACAATACTTGCTAAGGTTTTGCAAATGGGGTAGCAAGCTAAGTGGGCTTGATTGTGGAAAAACTCCACAGTTAAGCGCGCTTGAGCCAGAGGAGTTCTGGGATGGGTGACCTCCTGCGAAGTCCTGGTTACCGGGTGCAAGCCCCGGAAGTGATGATTGATGCTATGTGATTCGTTCTCCACATTTCACTAGTTTCAATCCCACTTCTTCATCCTTGTGAGCATCACCCGATGCAATGAGTGCTAAGTGAACTATTCAAAAATCATGAGAAATTAGTCAGTTATGACTACCTCTCATGGAAATGGTCATACGTGAATGACTTACTTAACGCAGTTGAATCCCAAAATGATATCTAATTTTTATGTGTTTAAATGCTTTCGACAAACATATTTCTAGTCTACTAGTGCGTCTGAAATTCGAAAATTGTATTGCAACTCTTCCATTGTCTGTGCAGGCCATTCAAAGTCAGAAACAAATGTAGCTCAATCAAATTAAGAAACAATTGTGAAATTGGATTTTTTTCCCATGTTATTGATTGGAGGACAAGTGTCAATAATTCTTTAAGATGAACAAAATTGTTTTAGGAGTTAGACGAGGACCAATGATTGAAGAGAAATTTGCATGGAAATGTGGTAAGTAGCCTCATTATTTTTGGATCCTCATTTTAATATAACTAACACAAAAAAATCATTCAATAACTATTCCTTGGGTTATCTAGCCCCAATTCATGAGTGAGTTTCGTGAAGAGTCTATGCCATCACTTGCAATGTACTTAATATCTACGGTAAAATTTCTTTCCATCACATAATAAATTTTGCAAACCCAAAGGTAATATAATAATGTATGTGCATATGTTACATATATTATGATAAGACTCAAATATGGTACCTTTAACAAGCATCTATTAAGAAACACTAACAATAGGTTTGTGCTTCATCTATGCTCGTGAGCTTCAACTACAGTAACACAACTAACGTAGCCCAACTTTGAGCTTGATGAACATAGTATGGGGACTACAAGGTCAGTCATAAAGATAATTTTAGATATCAAGAAACTCCACCAACATAGTACTTTTCTAGAACATGTCTCTCCAATTAATACTATTATCTCGAATACGGAGCTTATAGCTCGCTCCACTTTTTCTACTCCAAATCACCTTAGGGAATCAAGCAAATTATTATAATAAAATGTGTGATGCATAAATAAGGGTGTTCTAACATGAATATCAAGTTGGAAATAAGATTATTTATACAATGCACATTCCGGATTTCCCATCTTCTTATTCCAGCTTACACCTTGACACTCCTCCTCCTTGCACAAATATAAACTATGAGGCAAAATGTAGCTGTTGCATATAGTAGAATTTAGATCTGATAAGAAAACTGTGATAATCCATTGTAATTTGATCTATAAATGTGATGGAAAGTGTTCCCTAAATGTTGACAATTTCATAGTTAATACAGTGGAAGTTAAATTTAAATATATAGTCTTGTATACAGGATCAAGAAAGTTATGCCCAAATAGCCAACACCACAGAGCAAGATGTGTTTTCCAATTCTAGCATTGTTACAAAATCTCTCTCAATGCTGGATTTTTTTTCTCAATAGAAATATTTTTAGCACTCTTGAAGTCCTCAAAGCCACCGATGTTGCATATATGAGGATTTAGTTATGATAAGAAAAGTGTGATACTCTGTTATAATTTTCTCTACAAATGTGATGGCAAGTGTGCCCTGAATGTTTGCAATTCTATGGTTAATGTAGTATAAGCTAAATGAAAAATGACTTTCTTCTATACAAGATAAAGAAATCTATGCCCTATAGCAAAAACCACAGAGAAAGAAATGTTCACCAATTCCATTGTTGCTACCAAATCTCTCTCAATGTTGGAGTTATTTTCTCAATAACCTTGTTTTTACTACTTATGAAGTGATGAAAGCCACAACTCCATATATTATTTAATATCTTCACAAAGGAACAAAAGTGACCAAATTCATATCAGCTACTGAAATATAAATAATTTCCTTTTAAGACACTCAAAAATACAATGAAAACTTATTAGATGAAACAATCTTTAATAGGTCAAGAAACCACAAAAAAACATACTCAGTGAGTATGAAATTAAATCAACATAAAATGGTTAATGGCATCCATATAAAACCCTCATTAATATGGAAGTAATATTTGTACAAAACCTATATTCATTATAGTACAATATTAATATTCATCAGGTTGGAAAGAAGAGTACCTAAAGAAAAGATAACATATAACAACATATTCTCAAGAGAAAAAATATTCATCCATGAATGACACAAAATCTTTCAATTCAATCTGAACTCTCATCACCTAACAATGGAAACGAGGAGATAGAAAGATATAGATAAGGAAAATTATATGCTTCCGTTCGAGGCAAGGAGAAGTTGATGATTAATTGTACCAAAATTACTTTTTATTTAGAAGGTATAAAATCACAATATATTTTTTTATTTATGAGGCATTCATGTTGGAATAATCATGCACAATCTTTAACTCCAACATCGGCCTCATGATTTGTAAGGCCCAAGGAAGAAGTTTGCAGTAATATTTCATTGTAGCATGGTCCTTGCCTTTTGGTGATATATTTTTTCCTTTCAACAACTGTCAAAGAAGCAGTAATTAGTGTTATATGATATTGCCTTATGTTGTTTCCTTTGCAACATCTAGTGCAATTTTTAGTTAAAAATATCTTAGGAACAACTGTGATATGAAATGAGTTATGGGTTTTTTTGTATGTGGTATTTCTAAGCCATGTTATTGTAATAATCTATGTACAAATCAATAATTTCCTGGTAAAGTGGGGAAATCGTCATCTTTAAGTGTCTTGTTCCATGTTTTCTCAATTGTATGTATCATTAATTAAATATTAATTCTTTTAATAATTAATAACAACAACAATAATGATAAATTTATAATTTAGTTAGTTGTATGAATTTTTTAATTTTAGCAATGCAAGATGTATTGTGAATTAATTGTTTTGATGCTTGCTAGGCCCTATAATTTCTCTATTATTTACCTATAAGACCCCATCCTCTCCTCTAGGGTGGCAAGAGGGGGAGGGATTCTCACTAATCGAGAAGGAATATTTGTCAACCAATATTCTCGAGGCTTCAGAAAGAAGTTCAACAACCAAGATGAAGCTTATGGCCTCTATCTTGGTCTCCTTTTATTCCACCAAAGGGGGATCAATGACGTGACAATTCTGGGAGACTCCTTCCTAGTAATTAAGCACATGCACTCCATATCTTCTCCCAAAATAGTAAGATCAATAAATTTCTCCAACATGCCAATGGAATTCTCCCTCTCTTTTCTAAATTATAATTTTATCATATTTTAAGAGGGCTAAACTCTGAGGCGGATTCACAAGATAATAAGGCCTTTCAATTGAATGAAGGGCATATGGTTGTCAATGGAAGCTATGGTTTTCACCCATCCCCTAATATCATAATTCAAGCATCCCTAATATTTTCCCTGCTCCTAAGACTTCTATTATTGAAGTGTATATTGATCCTAATTCCCCTTCTATATCATCTATGCCGCCTTGGCTTCTCTTCCCAGCATCCCCCCTCCTTGTCTCCCCTAGAATCTCCCCTTTGGTAGCTCCACCTAGCATTGTTTGAGGACTCATCCATCATCTCTCCAAACATGAGGCATTATGAAATCGACACATATGAGATCACCAGGTGTGAAGGACCTGATATGTGTGCGAGCTCTCTTATCTATTTCTCAGATTACAGTTTCTCACTGGTATTCTCAAGTGTTTTGCATGCAAATTCGCTTTGTGAGTGAGATACATTTACTCCTCATATTTCATATCGAACAACTCACCCACTCGAAGGAAAGGATGCTTGAATTGAAGGTCATTCTAGTTTTCAAAGCAATCATGGAGCCACAATGTGATCCTGGGGGTGCAAAGACCACTACTTTGTGTTGCATGAGGCTCCTGCATGGACCACTATATATATCGTGGGTGTGGAGTTCAATTTTCTTCATACCATTGGTTTTCAACTCCTTTCTACAAATTAATAGTGTTTGGCTCCTTTTGAAGGGCCTAGATATCCCTCGTCCAGTCAAATTTCCCGAAGGTTTTTTTTATCACCAATATTGGGTGCCTCTACCTTCTATGAATCCGGTTCGGTCGTTGAAGCATCCAGGGAAGCAATCAGTGAAGAATTTGGTGTCTCTACATGCAGGCAAGAGCTAGTTTGAAGGGGTCCTCATTAGGAAACCCATAATGGTAATGGGTTCCTAGGGTTATCGTTGTCCTCACTTAGGCAGAGTGGCAAGGGATTTCTCACATGATTGGGTCATGGTCAGGATAAGCCCACCCTTATCGACCTTCCCTCCAACTACATGTGAAATGAGTATCAACGAGCATGAAAAATTGCATGCAGACTTTGCTAAGTTGCAGGTGCTCCTTCATCAAGAGAGGGAGTCGACAAGTGAGAATCAGGAAATGATAGTGGAAAAGAGAACGAATATTGGACAGATGGAAGATGAGATCAGGGTTCTTAGAAGCATGTTGGAAGACCTCCAAATGCAGTTCTCCAAGCAAAATTCTTTGCATATAGAGGAAAACTCGGGTCTGGACCTTAATCACCCTATTGTTTCTAAGGACTAGTCTATGTTTTTATGTTTGGTTTCTTGTATATCTTTCTCTTATCAGAGTTTAATCAAGTATATATTAGTATAATAATAGGAGTGTTGTTCAATTTTGAAGTTTTTCTCGATAATTGGACATGGTTTGATAACCTACATATGTAGCTCATGAAGCCCAACAATGTAATGGAATTGTAAATTTCTCAAGTATCTACTACGTTCGAGCGCAAAATTAGTATAATCAATAATTTTTTTCTTTTTGTTAAAAAAAGCCATCCTCTCCTTTGTTTTACGACTTAGAAAAAAACATTTTATACATGAATTATTAGCCTCCATTAATATATCTATGAGAAATTGGGTAAAGGTTGCTCATTTTAAAAGAAAATGTCAATAAATTAATAATTTTGTGAATATGTGCTTGTATTATTGTATTCTTATTATCCTAGGAACACTTGTTGATATTTTCCATTTACCATAGTTTTAAATGTGTTTGGTACAAACAAAAGTTAATCTCAGGATTCCTACAATAGTCTAAATATGACTCTTGCTCCAATTCAGGAGAGTCGTTCGATGAAGAAGTATGATTGGTAGTGAAAATGAGTTTTCACAATAATTTTTTCATGGAAATCAAGGATGAAAGTATGCGCTTCTCACTCCTAGTCTCTAGCAGAGAAGCTGTAGTTTTTGTTTCCTCCTATTAAAGATAGTCGAACTTAAAACAGAGTGTAAGCGAACATGGGATGTTTGTGGGAGAGGTCTACTGTTGGGAACTTGTTAGTAACAACCTCCATTTTTGTTTTGTTAGAATATGGCTCGATGTGGCCAAGTATTTACAATAAAAATTTATATATATCGAGTCATATAAAGTCAGAGGTTAGTGATACCACTAGTTATTTTCCATCCCTTGTGTCAAATACTTGTACTGCCCAGATCTCCTCTAGAGTTGGATCTATCTATATATCAGATTTACTGAGCATATAATTTCATTAAAAAAAGGAGGTTTAATGTCAGTTTTAAATAACATCGATGTTTAATCCTGTGAACGATTTATTGTACTTCATAAGTTAGTCTCTTTCTTCTTACATGGAAAAGAGTTGGTTGGATAGGGCCCAACCAACCTAGCTCGTTCTCCCTTAGATTGTTGCAATGTACATGCTCCATTTTCTATTTTTGGTGTGTGATTTTTGTTCAATGAATGGTTTTAAGAGTATGTGAAGTGTTATGAAACCTTGGTTGCTTATGATTCATAGAAGGTGTATTCTTTGAAAGGAGTAATAGTAATCCAAATTTGGAAAGAAAGCATACGTGTCTTTAGGGATTATTATATTGTTGTGATTTATCTTTGGGATCCTTCTTTTAACATGGATTCAAACCCTAGGTAGTTGTTCTTGTGTTATTTTTTTTTGTTATAAAATTGTCAACAATGAAATAAGGCTTGGGAGAATAAGTTATGACTGAGAAACCCTAGTAAACTTGAGATTTGATTTATCTTTGCACATTTCAATCATTTTAGTATGGGGTAGACTTGTTGATATACTGTGGAACTTGGGTGATTGAATTATCATCACAAGTTTTTGGAAAGCATACCCTATTTTTTTAAGTTTGAAGTTGTGACAAAACTCTAAGGTCAATAGATTGTGATTCTTTTATATTTATGATTAATTTGGTGTCATTTTGCAAAGATTTTTATTGTTGAAAAATGATTCCTGATCTTAAAAGAATCATGTCCGTAAGCTTGTCGTCTCAAGGTTCTTTGGCACAATAATAGAATCCTTAGTGAACTCTATGAATATTGAATGATTCCAAGTCACAGATTGTGTCTTTTTACTTAACCATAAGACCAGGAACAAAGACATTAACATTTACACATTGAGGTCTCATTTTGGAATGTGGAGTAAATCAAGTAGAGTATTGTATGACTAGACTTGTCAATGGTTATGTACAAGTGCCAAAAGTTTCTTTAACAAGATTTAACTATTGACTTGTTCTTTTTATCCTATCATGAGATTTGATTGGTATTATTAGGCCTGAGTTTCACAAGTTTCTTTTCTAAGTTCATTTGAAAGAAAGAGTAATTCTTTTTTAATTGAGTGAGACTTATTTAGGTTATTTTTTGAATGCACTGGAATAGTTGTGCTTCCCTCATATAATGTACAAGATATTGATGATTTGAAGTAGTGCAAGAAGATGAGTAATTGAAAAGATTTTTCACTGGAGTAATAATTTGGTGATTTTTGTATTTCATTTTCCTGAGTATGTTTCTTTAGAGTCATCACTAAAACCCACATTTACTTTTATTGGAAGAACTATTTTAGTTTAAAATCCTTGTCAACATTTTGAAAGAAGGCCAACATTTAGAGTGATCTCGGTGCTAGTTTCTAGGTAGTGCAAGAATATAAGCAAGAAGTTTTCATTTTTAAATTTCATTACAAAATTTGCAAAGACTGATTGATTGGGGTAGAAATAGGATTTGTAGAGTTTAAAAGATTATTTTGGAATCTATTGTGCTACATCTCAAATTCCATGAGGCCCTGGTTTAATAAGTAAGTGTTGTGGATTGAAAATACAATTCTATTGCCAAACATTTTGGCATCGATGTTGGGGAGACGTTGAAAGGAATTCTGGGAAAAATATGATTTTTCTTATCTATAGTAGAGGTAAGTTTTTTTTTTATTTTTTTATTTACAGTGTGATTCTATTGCTTGATGTCATTTATTTTGTATTGATTGGGTTTTTTAGACCTATTTTTTGAGTAGCTTCAACATTAAATTTGGATTTGGATTGACTTGTTTCTAGCAAGAGTTTTTATAATTTTTTTATTATTATTTCTGATTTGGTTTTATTTTTTAAAAAATGCATGATTAGGAGAGATAGGGGTTCAAATCCCAAGAAGGATAGAGGAAAGAATGATAAATAGGAAAGTTTTTCTCATAGTGGGCTTTTCGTTGCAAGCAAAAACTCCAAACAAACGCAAACCAACCAAGCTAGTACTATGCACTTGGATTTTGAGACAATAGTTCAAGGGTATCGCATCCATTGGTAGGATGGAGGGTGACTATTGGAACTAATCAAATGGATATGAAACAAAGACAACCTTCATATGCTATAGGGGAAATTTGTTTGTAGGAAAAAATATTGCAAATCATGAAGATTCTCATGGTGAAGGGGTTGGTGAGAATGAACCAATAGAAGAACAATTCACCTTTGCATTTCTAATTGTGGACTCTAATGCAATCCTTCAAATGAAAAACATCCCACCTTCATTTCTTCCAAATTTCCATGGCAAGGCAAATGAGGATCTCGATTTTTTTCTTTTTGAGTTTCATATACTTTGTAGTAGATATCAGTATTCATTGGATGCTCATAACTTCAAAAGTTTCCTTGAAACCCCTAAAGTCTCATCCTTACACTAGTTTATGGGGTTGGGAGGCAATACTATTACTTCTTGGGAGTACATGAAGAGGATTTTTCTGAATAAATATCAGGAATATTGTAAGACATGAGAAATGCAAGATCAATATTTTACTCACACAACATGATGGTGAGCATTTGGAGGATTATTTGGAACAATTGATGTATATCCTTCAAAGGTCAAAGCACAAATTTGACACGAGCACCATTAGATACCTGTTTGTATGAGGAATTTTGGATGATTCTAGGAATAATTTGAATCTGTTAGGATAAGGGGACATTTCTTAGCTTTATTTCGATAAAATTTGTGACTTGTGTAGGAAGTTTTCAAGAAATCAATCCTGATGTCATACGGGAATTAAAGGAAATTTTATGAACAAAAGATTTGGATCTACGATGCTATGATTATTGGTTTGGAAAATAAAATGGATAACATGAAAACCGAAATTACAAATACTATTAGTAAGCAGATCGATTCTTTAAAAGTGCAGGAAAAATTAGTATAAGAACAAGAAAGATTGTTCATTTATTGCCCACAATGTAGAAAAAAACATATTTTACATGAATGTGCTACAATTGTCAAATTTATTAACAAATTTTGATATGTGTAGGTGAAAATCCTATCGAGGAATGACCATCTATACTTGAATTGAAGCCAACATTTGAAGAGGAGCATTCGGAGCCTGAGCCATTTGATGCTATGGGAGTATGGAAATCATGGCCATAGGTTAGAACACGTATGACTACTAAATATGCACCATATTATCCTAATTTTCATAATGTACCACAATATTATTTTCAAAACATGAACTATGCTCAATCTTGGCAGCATGGGTATCAGTCTCAGTTTGGGCAGTCTCCTCCTCCTTGGAAACAAGGATGGAGAGGACCACCACATTCTCATTTTTCTTATCCCATTCCTACCCATTGATATCCTACACAGTATGCACCTGATCCTATGGCACAACCCTTACTGCCAGCTTCTCTTCCTTAGTAGACACAACCCATGCCACCACCCTTTCCATTGCAACCCCCATTCTCACCACCTCAGTTTCCAACACAACTTATGCCCAACCCAACTAATAAAGTGTTATAGATGATTCATTCTATTAGACTGATCACTTTTCCCATTTATTAGACCATGCCCGTTGGGGTCAATGACCTCCAGTTGAGATCAGGAAGGGTAATAAATTTAGAAAAGGAAAAACAAAATTAAAAACAACCTACAGTAATCCTTTAGGATAAAAATAAGTAGGAAATTCCTATTCTTTCAAAAAATGATGTTGCCTCATAGCCTGTTCCCATGCACTCAGATTCCTTACCTTCTTCTTCAAACCATTCTCCCTTTTTGAAGAAGATAGTTGTGGATAACGATGGCCATGCCCTTGAGTTTGACATGGATAAAGATTCCTCTAATTTAGGCTGTAAAAGATATTCCTATTTGTACCAACATTGTTGAACTCTGTCTTAAAAGCCGAAGAGGGAAGAGAGTTGAACCCCCAGTATCCACTTTGTTGGGAGAGCGACTGAGTTGATGACAAGATATGCTCAAGTTGAAAAATATATTGATATTGGAAACCTAGTTGTCTCTGTTCATATAGGTGATATCCTTATTCTCAATTTGTTGATAGATCTCAGAGAAGTTATTAATGTTTTAACTAGGAAAAATATGGAGCAACTTCGGATGACTCACATCCTTGCTACTCCCACCATGCTTGGACTTGCCGACATGTTTAAAATCAAGACGAATGGTGTGTTAGATGATTTTAATGTCTCAATTGATTCATGGAAGTAAAATTTTTATTGTTTTAGAACCAAAGAATCCTATCGGGTGGCACCCTTTGATTTTGGGATGACCATGGCTTGCCACAACCAATGCCTATATAGTTTGTTGCACCAGTGATGTGTATATTTCTCATGGGGATGATAGGAAGAAGGTCACCTTGTACCCACCTTCTAGATCTATCCAAGAGATTCGTGAAACCTTATGGTTTGACTATGATAAGAATAATGAAGAGACTCGGTCTATTTTGATTATTCATCAATATACTGAGTATACTGAGGACAATGTGATTTGATATTTTCTTGGTAACTTGGATATTATGTTAGACTTCAGAGTGCTTCTTCAAATTTGTAGCCCAATTTTCTAGGAAAATTATGACCCACAATCCTCATAATCATTACATAGTTTCGTATCCACCACCAATATTCAGGACTCAAACACTACTCTTCTTGAGATAAGTCTAGGAAAATGTTTATACATTACCATCGTCCTAGACGCATCCCAGCAAGAGTGGCTTGTGAGTTTTCTACAAGACCATATTGATGCCTTTGCATGGAATTATGAGGACATTAGGGGCATCCCTACTAAAACTTGTACCCATCATATTTATATTCAGGAGGCTTCTTGACCTATCTGACAACCTGAAAGGTGAATGAACCCTACACTTAGGGATGTTTTCAAAGAATAACTTCAAAAACTCTTACATGCTAGTTTTATCTATCCTATATCTGATAGCTTGTGAGTCTCTCCATTGGTAGTAGTCCCAAATAAAAATAGGATATGGAAATTTTTTATTGACTATAGAGAATTAAATGAATCCATTATCAAGGATTACTTTCCACTTCCCTTCATCGATCAGGTACTAGACACCCTTGCGGGTAAAAATTACTTCTTATTTTTAAATGGTTACACTGGTCACAACTAGACACAGATTGCACCCAAGGATTAGGACAAGACTATCTCTACATGTCCCTAGGGAGTATTCACTTACCGAGTGCTTCTCCAGACTTTGTAATTATCCCACTACTTTTCAAAGGACAGTCTTGGCTATTTTGCTATCCTCGAGTTTGTATAGGTTTATATGGACGAATTTTCAGTATTTTGAGATTCATTTCAAGAAGCCCTCCAAAATTTGAAGAAATTGCTAGTTATATTCCAAGAGGCCCACCTTCCTTTGAGTGACAAAGAATGTAGATTGATGTACAAAGTGTGGGTGGTCCTTGGCCATCTCATTTCTGATAAGGGTATACAGGTAGATCCAGTTAATATATATGTCATCATACGACTTCTTGTACCTAAAAGACAAAGGGAAGTGAGAGGGTTCATGAGTCATGCGGGTTACTATCAAAGATTCATTGAGAATATTTCTAGGATAGTTTCCCCTCTTTTTCGATTATTTGCTAAGGATAGTATTTTCTCTCCGGCCGAAGCTTTCTAATGAGATTTCAATATTCTCAACGAGAGATTAGCACAGGAACCAACTATGAGGGGGTCTAATTGGACCCTTCCATTCCATATGCCTTGGATGCCTAAGATATTTCCATTGGTTTAAGAGTTGGACAAGAGGAAATCAACAATCCTATGCCATATAATTCATTAGTAAAAAATTATCACCCGCCAAGATTAACTATAGAGTGATAGAGAAAGAGTCCATAGATGTGGTTTTTTATATCAATAAGTTGAGACACTATATTACAAGATACTAAGTATTTATACATATATATCACTCTGTTATAAAATATTTGATGCATTAACCTTTAACTAGTGGTAGGATAACTAGATGGTTGATTTTACAATGCAAATTCAATGTAACTATAATTGATAGGCTTAAAAGTCAAATGTGGTAGTTGATTTTATTTCTAGATTAAACAATCCAATAAATTCATGTAGATGATTTAGTTCCCAATGAACATCTCTTTGTTTTTTTAGCAAAATCCGCTTTGTTTGTTGATATAGGAAATTATCTTGTCATGAGGAAAACGTCGCCACACTTGTCCACCAGGAAAAGGTGGAGGATCATTCATAATAGTGTTTCATACTCATGGATTCAAGGAAATCTCTTTTACACATGAGTTGATCTTATTATAAGTAGACGTGTAAGAGAAGAAGACATGTTTGACATTTTAAAATCCAACCATGATGGGCCTTGCGTAGGCCATTTCATAGACGAAAGGACAAAATATAAAATTCTTTGCGCTGACTAATTTTGGCCTTCCTTCTTTAAGGATGCCAAACAATATCTTAAGTGTTGTGATAGTTGTCAAGTTATGAGCTAGCCTAGTCAAGATGATTGGATGCCTTTGTGCCTGCAAGTCAAGTTAGAACTGTTTAAAAAATTGGTTATTGGATTTGTGGGACCTATTTCTCCAACATCTTTAAACAAAAGACGTATATTGGTTTGTAAATATTTTGTGAGAAAATGGGTAGAAGCTAAGGTTGTTCCTTATGCCAATGAAAATTTGTTTTTGATTTCTTATTTACTGAAATTTTTACTAGATTTGGTATACCACGTGAAACTGTTATTGACAATGGACCACAATTTATATCTAATCTGGTGAAAGGAATTATATATCAATACAAGGTTTGGCATAGGAAATCTACATTGAACCATCCACAAGCAAATGGCCAGGTAGAATCCATAAATAAAGTAATTGAGTCCATCGTCACAAAAATAGTTAATAGCCATAAAAAGGATTGGCTAATAAGGCTACGGGAATAATTGTGACCGTACAGAACTACTTGGAGGAACAATACATGCCACACGCCTTATGAGCTAGTGTATGAGAAATAGGTATTACCGCTAATTGAATTCCAGATTAAAACGTTTAGGACAATAGTCCAATTAGGACTAGATCTATTAGAGGCACAACAAGAACACCTTTTGTAGTTAAGTGAATTGGATGATATGAGAAGGGATATTGTACAACAAATTATTTGTACTGGACAACAACGCAGTAAATGGCATGATAAGTTAATCAATAAAAAGAAGTTCGAGTCATGCAATTGGGTGCTCCTCTACGACAAAAAGTTCAAAAAAATTTGAGGGGAAGTTGCACACGCACTAGATAGGAACATATGAGGTGATTAAAGTTTTAGAGAATGTGGCAATTGAGAAAAAAAACCATTTATGAACAAGCTACTATTTTCTTGCTGAATGGACATAGGCTCAGGTTATATCTTCAGTCCAACACCAAGGAATACTTGATGCAGCAAGTTCAACAATAGGTATACTTGAGACTGGTAGGTAGAGGAAATATCCAAACTACTGTGAGTACATTTTTAATATTTCTCTTCTTGTAGAATACTAAAAAGAAAAGAAAAAAGGATGAAAAATGCATAACTGTGAAAATCAACTTGTTCGTGCATTTGTCTAAGGATATGCTTGAAAATTAGGTCACTAGTATACATATTCTTTCTTTTTAATAAAATGGGATGCTACTTGAAGTTTTATGCATGACTAACCTACCTCTGAGAAGAAGCCAAATTCCGTAGGGAATTATAGTGGCAACAGAAAAGGACCAGAAGAGACATAACCCTTATCAAAGTTCAGGGCAGGTGGAATGTTAAATTTATATACATGCTGCACAACAATACTGCTACAACTTAATTTTTTACACAGGTTACAACATTATTCGACCAATGCATCATCATTAAAGGTGGATACTATGCCTTTCTTCTCTTCTTATTTCTTAATTCCCTCTGATTTAATCCTTATTCCTTAATTATATATGTCCTTCCTATTCTTCTAGTTTTCTCCCATTCCCACTTTTGTTTTTGCTCTCATTCCATTAAATATTTTCCCCTTGTTCCTTTTTCTTGTTTCCCTCTGATTCATTACTCCATCCTATTTCTAAAATGTCCCTAGTAGTATTTCCTCCCTTTCAGTTTATAATACCCCTATCCCATTTCTTTTTGTCCCACTTATTTTTTAGGTTCTAGTGAATTTCTTCTAGAAACCTCATTCATTCTACGACCAAAAGATAGCAATACTTGATCTTGGTGATGAAGGCATCCTAACTTTGTAATTTTGTTTCACCTGATCCAGCATGAAATTATTCTTGCTCCAACACTTGGAACCTGTCACCTATACATAGTAAAGGACTAAACATGGATGATCCTTTATGCCTAATCAAAGAAAAGTATACATAAAAAAATCAAACATATAAATGCATATTATGATCTCATATAAAACAACATGTAAGTGGGTGAAACAATTCAACAAAGGAGTCATAACTCCTACCCTTTGTCTAGACATCTTTCTCCAACACATGGAATGTTCCACCTACATATAGTAATAGATAAACAAAGAATGATCCTTTGTTTCTAATCAAAGGAAATTATACATAAAAGAATGAAATATATAACTGCATATCATGATCTCATATAAAACAACATGTAAGAGCCATGTAAGAGGGGGAAACAATTCAACAATCTATATAAATGTATTTCATATTAAGTGCAATCGCCTTAAAAGAAAAGTACTCCTCCGTAGTTCCTCAATCCTAACTCTTCCTTAACTGAAAAATAAAGATTGGGCTCATCCATGTAGCAGGGAAAGACTCTAAGTGAAAATTCTTTTACTTGATAAGATAATATATACTCTCTCCTACCCCTTCACCCTTAATGTGGTATGGTTATATAGGATTTTCGTAGATCTAGAACATTATCTCAAGATTACTAGTAATTATTGTTTATGTTTTAGTAATAATAATATTGTTGTTGTTAAAGGTTATACAAATGCAAATATGGCTAGATATGTGGATACTAGAAAGTCCACCAACAGTTATTTATATACTTTTGTAGGTGAAGTAGTGTCATGGGTTTCTAGACTGTCGAAGACAATAGCCCTCTCCACAACATAAGTAGAATACATAACTGCCACAAAAGGCTATAAATAGATATTGTAGATATAGAAATTTTTAGGACATATAGGATTAGAGAAAGATAAATGTTTTCTACATTATGACAGTTAGAGCACCATTCATTTAGCAAAAGAAAACAAACATACCAGTCTAACACAAATAAAATTCAAGTGAGAAATCATTGGATTAGTCAGTTGCTAGATGATGGGATGCTACACCTGGAGGAAATACAAATGAAAGATAATCCAGTTGATATGTTAGCAAATATTTTGCCAAAGGATAAACATAAGTTTTCCCAAACAATGGCTAGGCTCATGTAAATGTAACAAAAGGCATCTTGGGAAAGGAGTAGTAGTAAAGTGTTAGGGTCCCACCCTAACCTCCTTATCTATGTAATGGGACCACGTCATAGTCAAGAGTCAATAAAGCCCATATTAATAATTATAAGTGGTTAATCCGCAATTAATAATGAAACCACAGTTAGTTGCAAATGGGCCGTAGTATTAGATAGATGGTATTAGTAATACATGGTATTGGCCCGTGGTATTGCACGTAGGAGTCATATATAAAGGATAGAAACTCCCTGCGAGGAGAATCGTGACTTATTTTGTAATCGAGCTTTGCTCTATTGGAGGTTGCCCGCTCGAAGAGGCAAGTGAACATTACTCTCTGAATAATAAATTCATTGTTATTCTGTGTTCTGGGTATATTTTCTTCGCATATTATGTATTCTGGGTCTCTTTTCTTCGCATATTCTGTATTTGGGTATCATTTGCAGCTTAAGAGCATAAAAAGTGGTATCAGAGCACATTCCAGGGCTGGTGGGATCTCCATTTAGTAGCAATTTTTTTTTGGCTCGAGACGTGTTTCGGCGTGTTTAAACCACGGGATCTATCATTGAGCGCTTAAATCTACGGATTTGGGGAGGCATGCACACAGGGAATACAAGAGGTGGTCACGTCTGTTGGACTCCCTTGTAACCCCTGTGGGTACCCCTTCGAGTAGTAGCGCATTAGACAGAACCACGCACAGACTGTCTTCCATGTACCCTCTGGGTATATCGGAAGCCCCATAGGCTCCCTGAAAACCTTGCCATAGATAAACCAGCGACCGTCTTGCGGCTACAGTACACCGAGAACAGTACTCGGAGAGGTTACTCGCCCGTATGATAGGGTAGTCGGGTGGTATGGCTAAGGGTACGGTCGACCCTCCTTAGTTAGAGCCCTGAAGCATTGGGCTGAGTACTACTGCCAGACCCTTATGTATATTGCGATCTGTAGCACCTGACACTCCTCAAGACCCTAGTTTCCTTTTTACTCATCATCTCTTCCAGATCAGCTTGAGCAAAGGAGTGCAGCAGTAGCAGACGTCGGTCCCAATCAGCCAGTTCTGATCTATTAGATTCATCAGATCTGCCAAAGCAGTCAGTTCAGCCGTCCAACGCTACCCGATTCGCCATTCGGATCTCTCAGATCCACCAGACTAGAAGCGTTGTGAAGGGTTCCTATACCAGGGTATAATTGTCGCAGGACTTTTGGCCGCATTGACATTTTGAGGATTTGGTGACTGCAATATTGATCAAGGAGTAAAACTCCATTAGGAGCAAAAAAAAAAAAAAAAAAAAA
>APFE030251685.1:0-44279 GCA_000404065.3 Pinus taeda
TTTTTGTTATTGTGAGTTTTGGTTATTGTGGTAATTGGTTCCCTGTAGGAGACTACAACCACCTAGACCATATGTGCACATAAAGGAATACTTAACATTTCCCTATTAAATTTTGAGTTCTTAGCCCTAACAAGATATACATATATTTGAGGTAGAGCTTATCAAAACCTGGAAGGGTGACAAAGCCTCTGGCCCAATCTGACTTTGGGGAGCGAAGCGTCATATAATAGAGTGGAGGAAATCATGGAAAGCCCATCAAATAAGAAAAACCAAAGTGGTATCATGGGGGTTCCTGTGGTGGTTTTGTAAACTGGCACACGCGCCCCCATAACTAATCCTCATCATCCATGTAGGGTAGTAGAATATCAAGGTGGTTTCCATGAAACCACCCCCTAGGTGTTAAACCTTGGCATGAAATGAACCCCCACTTATCATTGATTCACTAAACTTGCATGTTCGATATTGGAGGTGATACCACATCATTTGATAAATTTGACAAATGTGAATATTTGCGATTGTCGTCTCATTGTCGATGCTGAGGATGCATCTTGTTCATGTATCGAGAGTCACTACAAGGTAAACTCAACCCGGTAAGAAATGTCATCCATCAATAAATGGCCCAATAAACAAGAAATTTCACAAAAAATAATTTTTTTATTAGGACGAGGATGTCGGGAATTGTAAGAAGTTGGTAACTAAGATCGTACTGGGGTCCAATACCTGGTGATCTTAGCATCCTAATCAAGTGCACTTAGACACATAGCTCAGTCAAATGCGGGAGCATTAGAACAAACACTTGGGGCTAAAACTTGAGAGCTTGCGTTGACATTTGAAAATTATAGGTTGGTGTTAAGAGACCAAGTCAATATCAAATAACATGTTCCTATAGGGAACATCCAACTCAATATACTTTTGATATGCTGCTGCAATAGGAAACAACATTCGAATTGGACAATGAATGTACAACTCATTCATCATTTCATCCATTAATACCTGCCCATTTAAGTTTCCAGTCATATCTGAAAAATCACTTGAATATTCCCTAAATTGAAGTAAAATACTCCCGTAAACATCTCAAGGTAATAATTTTCCTTCCTTATCCCAGTTGGACGACATTCCCATTGCTTCCAAAATATGAAATTTTGCATCAAAAGAATCAACTTCACTTTTGACTAACCTAGATTTATCTTGCACTTTTTGCATAAAAATTATTTTTGAAATTACTTTATTGACCTCCATAATCACCATAGTTATGCCATGCACACTCACTCTTTGATTTGTTCTCTACTCCTAGAATTCAATATTTTATCAGTTTAGTAGCAATTTGTGGTTTGTCTCCCAACTAAGTTTGAACCTATTTGGCAAACCATTATATATTCTATAACAATTCTACTTCTCCTCTAATAACAAGAACTAATTCCCATATTTTAGAAACATTATTAACTATTTCATTCCAGAGTAAATTTCTGGCTTCAATCAAAGACTATGTACCAGTTAATTAATTTTTGAACTGTTCTATTGCTCTTTGCATTATAACATTCATTTCCTTCTCTTTACTAATGATTACAATTTTATCTTCCAATTCCTCTTTCATCCCTCTCCTCATAGTTATTTAATGTAAGCATTTCTTTAGGGTTTTCAATTTCTTAATCTTTAATGCTTAGAATTGACATAGTCTCTTCTAACTTTTCTGATGGATCCACCTCTGTAGTTGTTCCTTCAGTTCTAATTGCTACACATACATGTTTCTCAATAATTAGAGATATCAACTACTCCTTTTCGTTTTGGATTGTTTCTAACTCTGGTGTTTGTATATGCTCCAAAGATGGCATTTTGAGTTTTCTCTTAAGAACCTAAATGTATGTATCTCTTAATTTAATCATGAATTGTATTGAAGAGGAATCATTTGGACATGCACCCAATTTTATTATCATTTGCTCCAAGTTCTCTATTTTCATCTTCATTGTTCTGGTTGAAATTTTCTCTTGTTTCAACTGGGTGGTCACTTTGGTCAACATGCTTTATAAATTTGTAGCATTTTTAGTTGTATTAGTTAAGCTTCCGCATAACGTTTCCCCTATTTTCCTGTGAATACACATTTGATCAACCTGATGAACATATTTCAAATCAATAGTGAACTTTGTTACTTTGTAGTCTTCTGCAATTTTAATAACCCGTGACTTGGGTTCTAAAAATTCCATATTTAATTGTCCTTTCTCATAATCTAGGGTTGAGAGTAATATTGTTTGTGATGATATTGAGCCCTTCTCCCATAGTTCACTATAGGCATTCTATTTTATTTTCAAATTCTTATTCTTTATTTCTATAAGTTGAGAGAAAGTATTATCTTTCTTACCAGCTATGGCAGGTGAAACACCAAACGATGATGTTTCTTGTGCAAAAGAGGTTGATGATAGAAGTTCCAAATTGAAAACATGCTCACTTGATGTAATCTCCTCAGTATTCACCTCAACAATTAAGACACCTATTTCTTCCAACCTTTTTCTTTTCTATGCTCTATGCTTTGCATTTTCTAAATCTAAAGTTGATGTTGACTGTTATGTTTTAGAAAATACTATTTTAATATCTTTTTCCTTTTGTTGTGGAGTTTCAATGATATCTAGTTTTGAATACTGGCCCATTTCACTGCGTATTTTAATAATTAGTTTTAGACCTTGTTCCCATACTTCTTTTTTAGCAAACTACTCAATTTCAGGTCTTGGCATATGTTTATAAGGAGCTTAAACATGCTCCATTCTTCTGTTTGATATACTCGTGTGAGGATCATAATGCCAAATCTCTCCCTGCGAGAACTTCATCTCCTTCATCATTACATCAACCTCTTAATTATCTACTCTTGTGTTAACAAAAAAGGTCCCACTTCTTCCTTCAATTTGAACATGACTAACATTTTTTGGATATAAAATGAATTTGGTCAACATTGAAGTTCTTCCTTATGAACTCTAATGCAAAATTTCTCATTGATAGGAGGGAAGGAAGCATTTATGAAGGTAATTCACTACCATAAACTCTCATTTCTATAAAATCCTTATAAATATGCCAATGTCCAAGTTTAGTTCCTTCACTGAGTTGTAATACCTTTTTTATATATGGAAATGTCTTTGGAGGAGATTTATCATATAAAAAACTGAAAGAAATTGATAAGAACTAATTGAAAAAATCAGAAAAAAATAAAAGCCTAGAGAATGCTTTCTCACCATTGGTATCCAATGTATTACAAAGAATAAATTCCCTCTTGAATCCTGAGTTTGCAACTATAAATTGAAAATTTTGTCCACTTGAAAGTAAAGGAAACTAGGGCTGATTGATACTTGAATGACTTGGTAAGACTATAATTGGCTAATTGGTCATTTATGAAATCAACTAGATATTCACCAGAATTACACCTAACAAAATACTTCTTGGTTGATGATAAAGATGTTAAAAAACCTAAAATGGTCTCATTTATTGATTGGAAATCATCATACCCTAACAAACAAAAAATCATAGAAATAATTTCCTTGGACATTTAAGAAAAAATGTTGGATGAATAAGGAGGATTAATTTCAAGTAATTAGGAAGTTAAAAGAAAATAGGATTCAAGAACAATATCATTTTGTTAAGGGTTTAACTCATTATGTGACTAACTCAACCAATCTTCATTCAGAGGTTGGGTTTGAATGGGCAGATTCACAATATTCAACATTTCCAAAATGGACTCAAAACTAATATAAACTAACACCACTCCATTTTTTATACAATCACTTTCTTACTTGTGAGATATTGTTTTGAATGCCATGAGACAAATTCAGGGTATGTTTCAGTTTCAGGAATAATGAATTGTTCCAAGTATGTTTCCCAAACCAATGGAATGTCATGGAGGTTTTGGAAGCACTGACCATTTCCTTAACTCATATCACACTAGATTTCATGGGCACCAAATTCCTTGTCTATTAAGGGAAACTCATCAAATTTAATAGGGTGGGAAGCTTCTACTATCAAGGGTTTTTCAATTTTAACCTTCATTTCAGATAAGTGAGTAACAATTGAGTATCAAAGAAATTACCCAGAGTAGTACAAGTTATTGTGTAGGTTGAATAATGAAATTTGAAGGTTATAATGCATAAAGGAATAAATGGACATTGCTAATTTGTGCTTCGATATTACATGAATAAGAGAAGAAAACCCATTTTCCCCTTTATGAAATTATCTAACCATTTGAAGAAACTTGTTTCCATTTAATTTGTGTTAATTATGTGTTGATGTTGCTTGGGTCCCATTGTCACATCACTAGAATGGAATCTGGGGGGGGTTCCCTAGTGGTTTTAGAAACCACTAGGGGTGTCCTGATTAATTTTGTTGGCTGCCACATATCATGGTGGTAAACCACCCAAGACAAAAATTGAACCCAAACCTCTCCCCCCCCCGCCCCAAAACCCCATTAAAGTTCTAAGGGTGGGGGAGTGAAGTAACCCTTTTTCCATTTATTTGAGTCGAGGGGCTTAGTGTTTTTTCAAAAGTTGACTACTATTTAAAACCTTAGTGGAGTTTATTAAACGTATAAAATTAAACTTTGTGTAATAAATACAATAAAGTTTATATAGATATAGTTTTTTAATATTCACAATTTGAAAATTCTATAAGAAAGAATGTCACACCAATGTGTATGTTGCTATGACTTTTTCGCGTACTTTTATTTCTAGAAATTGGATATTAGAGCCAAAAAAATGGTTGAAAAGGAGAAGCTGGTACCTAGTAAATAAATAATTGTAGTGTTTTGTTAAGCTGTGGTGGGGATAAGAGAAATACATGGATAACCCACATTGAGGCAACATGATATCATTAATCTAGTAGGCAGATGCAAAGGAAAACACCAAAGCCAACATATATGGAATCTAGATCAATATTTTGATTGTGATGAAGTAGCATGAGGAGAGAACTTGGTGTGAGCAAGTGTAAAGGTGAGAGTATGGTGGCTTAAGTGCTAAGACAATAATAATACAAATTTATACGTTGGAGATGAAAATTTTATAAGTTATATGTATATGGGCATACAACTATAAGACTTAGTTAGGCATGAATAACACTATTAAAGTCTAGAGTGATAGAGGGGGTTATGCAAGTTTCAAATTAGATCCAAATAATTTCCTCAGGAAAGTTTAAAGAGGGATTGTTAGGTAAAATTTACTCAGTAAAAGAGTCAAGTTTGTTAGGTCAATAGTGGTGGTGTTGGTAACTTGGATTTGGTGACCCATGATATTGATTCCATGGTATTAGATGTAGTAAAAACCCTTAAGAGACTTAGGGATTCTCCATTGTAATGTGATAAAGTTGAACAAGTGTAAGGCTCACCTGGCTGGGGCCAAGGTGTTGAGTGGGTTGGCTACATTTAAGCCAAAATATAGTAGATCTAATATTAGGTTGGTTTTTCCCCAATTAGGTAATTTTTAAAGTAAATCATGGTGTGCATAGTTTATATGTTCATTTCTATGAATTTATCTTGCATTTTTATCTCAAACATGTAATATTGTGTTGGAAACTCGATTATACTGAGGGGGGGTGAATCAATATAATGTTGATTAGATCATCATTAACTAATTTTTACTTTTCATTAAACAATTAGCTTATTCATTGACTAACCAACATAAAATATGAATAATAGATCAAAAACACAATACATGAAAAATAAAACTCAAACAACATAAGCAAAACAATCATAACATATAAACATTAGGTATTTTAGGTGGAAACCTTTTTGGGGGAAAACCATCGAACACTTATTCTTCTTATTATTCTTATTAATCTTCTTTTACAATGTACTGAAACCAATCAGTATGCAAGCACCGAATTGCGAGATATGTGAGGACCCACTCGCTCTAGGCCATGACCTGATGGAAGCACCCACTTCTAAAACTATTTGCATATACCCTTCAGCTGGAGGCATCAATCCCCAAATAATTTCGCAAATACCCACCTAAAGGAAGCCACTACTCCTTAATCAATACACCACCACTTTCCATGAAGGCATCGACCTTCTATTCTTAGCATCAATACAAAAATCCAAACCAAATACCTTTCTGCAATACAAGCCTTTTCTCAACATCCAAATTCTCAATGACAAACTGTGGCTCATCATTAACTCTATCCAATACATCTCAAACCAACAATATATCAGTTTGACAAACCTCAAAAACATACTCTCATTCAATAAGGCTCAAACAACCATACAAAACAAGATTTCAACTCAGAACTTGACACTATTAGCTCTATCCATTCTACATAGAGCAACAACCTCACTTTTGTTGGCATTATGACTAATGTTTTTTCCTTGATGGCAACCTACTTGATGTATTGTCTTTTTATTGACAACCTACTTGATGGAGATGTCAACAGGATATGTCTACATGTGATAGAGATTTTTGTGAAAGGCATAGCAAGTCAAAAACAAAGGAATGATAAAGATGAAGTTTCAAGAAGTATACGTAGGTTCTATGAAGCAAACCCATGTATACACGTGAGTATGAAGAAGGAAAGGTGTGTACAGTTTCCGCACCATGGTATTCTAAATACCAAGGGTCTTTACCATAGTATTGACCCCAACAACAGATATTTTATCTTGCCCAAGTATACCATTGGAACTAGTATGGTTTTGACCTATGGTATTGTCTAAGGGTTAAGAATATAAGGAGATGAAGATCAAAATGTTTGGTGTGCAAGTTATGAATATTCCATGAATAGTTAGATCTTAAGCAAGTGTGCATGTAATGGGCTATTATTGATTTGTTATCTAAAACTAAGTATGCACCAGAGAATTTGATGATGGATCGGATCCAATAGATCTAAAATGACATTATTGATAGTGGGTTGATTTGATCTATGATGATATTGTTTTGACGTGTGATTATCCTGTGTATGTCGAGGTCTAGGTATGTCTGAAGTTCTATTATGCAGCGAAGGTTTGTGCCAGTAATTGCAGATCTATACACTGGTTTGATAATGTGAAACATGCATACACACGTGGGTTTAATACTAGTGATTCGCATATCTACTCAGATCTATACGCAGGTTTGATTCCTGAGAAGCGCGTATACACACAGAAATGTTTTGAGGAAAGTGTGAATATAAGCTATGGTTTTTCTTAATAAGATGCTTGATCAGTCTAATCAGTCTAGTTGTGTTTCTATTGTCTGTCAATGAAGTCTTACTTAAGGATCTGGGCTTAATAGTGATGTTTGAAAATGAATTTATTGAGGATTGATATGTTGAAGAGCGATGATGCTACTAGTTTTATATCAGTGACGGTTCTATGATTATTTCAAAATGATTCAGTAATTCTCTGTGCGACTCAGAGTTTATTTCAGAAAGATAGTGATTCAATTTCAGTGTTCAATGATTTAAGATCTGTACGCGAGTATGCTTCAAGGAAGTCACGTGTACAAACGAGTTTTCTAAAGTAAAGTAGTGTATATATTATGACATTTTACTAATTAGGGTTTTCAGTTACTTCAGTGAGTTGATATAGTGTTTGGGTTCAGTGTTGGTATAACTGGTTACAGTGGTCTAACTGCCTTGGCTATTTGAAAATAAGTTGATTGATTTGGGTCTCAGTTGGTTCAATGATTGGTTGATTCAGTTGGTTCAATAATTAAGTGACTTATTGCAGTGAGCAGTTTTAATTTTTATATTTGGTGGTAGGTCCAGTCTGGAAATTTGATGAAATGTGGCCTATTGATTTGATTTTTTGTATTAGGTGGATCCAGTGTGAAAATTTACGAAACGTGGTCCATAATAGTGCAGGGGGTTGGAGCTCCCTTCTAGTGGGCGTTGGAAAATGAGAGAAGGTTGTAGCCTTCTATAGGTGGGTGCCTGCGTGTTGGTATGAGCTTGCACCAATAAAATACTGTAATAATTATTTCATCGTAATAAAAGAAGATAGAGAAGACAACAACGATGGTTTTTTGCAATTTTGGTTTTCCACTTAAAAATCCTGGTATTCATGTGTGTTTCTTATGTGTAATGGTTTATTTTGTTCTTACTACACATGGTTGTTGTTTTATTAATGATTAATGAGGTACTAATACATTGGTTCAAGTTAAACAGATCTTGAATTAATTGAAAAGTAAGTTTACTAGATATACGTTGGTTGTATGCATGACAGTCACTTACATACACAGGTTTCCTTTAGTAAAGTTGCGTACAAAAATATAAGTGTGAAAAGAAAAGTTTTAAAATATTGATTCACCCCCCCACCCACCACACCCCCTTTCCCAACAATTGGTATCATAGCAGGTCCTTTGAAATAAGTTTGAACACTTGAAGGAAGATTCATCAAGATGAGTAATCAAGAGGGGACATCATCTATCAGACCACCATGGTTCAATGAAACTAATCCATTTTTCTGGAAGGTAAGAAGAAGAGCTTATTTACAATCTCTTGTAGTAGATGTTTGGGGAATCGTTGAAGGAGGCTATCAGTATCCATCCTCCATTCCCAGAGATGAAACCAGAAAGAAAAAATATGAGACTAATTCAAAAATTGTCAATGCTCTGTTAGGAAGCTTGGATGAATCATAATTTGTCAAAGTCATGCAGTTGAATACAAAAAAGGCTATATTAGACAAGATCATCTGAATCTATGAAGGTGACACCAAGGTAAAAAGTTCCAAACTTTAAACTCTTATAATTCAATATGAAACTCTAAGAATGTAAAATGGTGAAAGTATTGCAAGTTTCTTTCTTAGGGTAGATGAGATCATGAATTCTATGAGAAATCTTGGTGAAGAAATAAAAGAATCATAATTGGTTGAAAAAACATTAAGGTCTTTAACTCCCCAATTCGATTCAAAATTTTCTGCCATAGAAGAAATATAGGACTTGAAGAATCTTACTATTGAACAACTTCATTGGATTCTAACAGCCTATGAAATGAGAAAAGTGGGTCCTGCAGATATCAAATAAGTTGCATTCAAAGCTAATGCAAAAGGAAAAGAAAAGGAATAATAAAGTTATGTATTAGATGAAGAAGCGACAAACTTCATAAAGAAACTCCAACACTGGGTACTAGAATATTCATAGGTAAGCTTCCCTTCAAGTGTTTTGCTTGTGGTAGAGTTGGTCATATCATGAAAAAAGGAAAGAAGTTGCAAAAATAAATAGGAGAAGGTTTGCAAACAAGAGAATTTTTTATACAAATGAAGATAGTGATGGTCTTTCAAATGTTGAAGAAGGTGAGTTTGATCAATAATATCAATTACTTATGGCATTTGAAGATAGAAGTAGTAATGAGTCTAACGATAATTCCTTAGATTCCCTAAAATAAAAAATGTATTTTTATTGAAGAAATAATTGAGCTTAAGATTTTTTTAGAAGAGCCTAAAGTAGTAGAAGAAATTTTGAAGAAACAAATCATAGAAAAGGAAGAGTGTAATGAAAAGCTAGAATGTGAAATAGTAAGTCTAAGGAAAGAACTTAATAAAGAAAAAAGTATTAATCTTAGATTTTTTAAAGGATCTTAAACCTTAGATGAAATCATCAAATTTTAATGCTCTCGTCTTATAAAGATAGGTCTTGGATACAGTGAAGAAATATAAAAGACTATAAAGTCTTCTATAGAAACAAGAAGTTATCTCAATGCAGTGAAAATAAGCAGTCAACAAAACTCCAGCCTACGAAAAAATAATAAAGGACCAAATACTTCACAAGTAAATTTTGCCCGGTTCAATCAAAAGGAAAACAAAACTAGAAGGTAATACACTTCCAAAAACTTCTACTTTAATGGACAATGTTTCTCTTGTCACAATTTCAATCATAAGGCTACTCAATGTGTTTCTTACAAAACTATCATGACTAGAGAAGAAAGATAACAAAAGATTGAGTTTGGGATAAAGAAATACTCTTGCAATGCCTTCTCACCTCTTCAATATGAAACTAAATTCTCTTTTTGCAATAACTGTGGGCATAAAGAATCTGAATGCGGGAGAAAAGGATGATCAACACCTCAGAATGACCAAATAACAACAACATCTAAGGTGCGGAAGAAGAAGACAGTCAAATCTGAGAGATGTGGTCTAGATTTATATGTAGGAGATCAAGACAATCTGTGGTACATTGCTAGTGGATGCTCAAAACACATGACAGGTGATAAAGATAATTTTATGTCTTTTAATGAGTTAAAGAAAGAAAAGAATGTAACCTTTGGAAATAATTCACCTACTGCTATTAAAGGAAAATGAACTGTTTTGCTAAAAGAAAAGGTTAAAGTTGGAAAGGTTTTATTTGTTGATGGGTTGAAGCATAACTTGTTAAGTGTTATCCAAATTAGTGACCAATGGAATGAAGTTGTCTTCGGATCAAAGAGTTGTGTGGTCGAAATATCGATACAGGAAAAACCATAATAAAAGGAACAAGAACTCCAAGTAATATATATATAATATATATCTTGGAAGGATGTCTAGAACAATGTTACTTAAGAAAATTAGAATAAAGTTGGTTGTGGCACAAAAGATTGGGACATCTAAGCTTTACTCAAATACATAAGACAAGAAAGCTAGAAGCAGTTTGAGATTTGCCCAACATCTCTCCACCAGAAAATATTATATGCAAATCATGTCAATTAGGTAAGCAAACCAGGGTACAATTCAATGCCAAAGAAGGTTCCACAAGTAAGCCACTTGAACTTATTCATACTGATTTGTGTGGGCTAATGAAGAAAAAGTCACCTAGAGGTGAACAATATTTCATCTTATTTATTGATGACTTTACTAGAATGTGCTGGATTGGTTTATTAAAACATAAAGATGAAGCATTTCATAAATTTAAGGTCTTCAAAGCTTTAGTAGAGAATGAGTTAGACTTAAAAATAAAATGTCTCATATCTGATGGGGGAGGAGAATTCATATCAGATGATTTTTTCGATTTTTATGAACAACATGGCATCAAGAGACAATTCTCTATAGCTAAGACTCCTCAAAAAATTTGGGTAGTAGAAAGAACGAATTCAACAAATGGCATGTGCCATGCTTTATGAGTATGGGACATCTCGTACCTTCTAGGATGAAGAAACACATACATCGATAACTATTCTCAACAAATTTCATATCCATGTAAACAGTGATGAAACACCTTATGAAATTTGGTTCAGTAAGCCTCCAACTGTCAAGCATTTTAGAGTCTTTGGGAGTAAATGTTACATAAAGAATAATAATGATAAGCTTGGAAATTTTGAAGCTAGAGAAGATGAAGGAATTCTACTCAGTTACTCCTCTAGAAGTAAAGGATACAAATACTACAATAAAAAACTTCAAAAGATAGTTGAATGTATTGACGTTTTGATTAGTGAAGCATCCACAGGTACCAAAAGGGAAGCACCAGTAGATGAAGAATATGCTCCTACAACATGCCAAAATAATGTTGAAAAAATAATCAATGTAGCATTATAAGAAGGAAGCGACAATACAGAAGCATTAGAAAATACTCCATCAAGGTATGTTGAGAAAAACCATCCAGAATCTCAAATCCTAGGTTATAAAGAAAATGGATTACAAACTAGAAGAACTCTTGTTGGAACTCCTAGTTATCTAGCCTTACTATCCACAATTGAACCATAAAATGTAAATCAAACTAGAAAAGATGAATGTTGGGTTCAGGCTATGAATGAAGAACTTGACCAAATAGAAGAGAATCATACATGGGAATTAGTACCTAGATCCCATGATAAGAATGTTATTGGAACAAGCTAAGTATTCAAAAATAAATTTAATGAGAATGGAGAAGTAATTAGAAATAAAGCAAGACTCGTTTGCAAAGGCTATGCTCAACAAGAAGGAATAGACTTTGAAGAAACATTTTCACCTGTAGCCACACTAGAAGCCATAAGAATGTTTCTTGCATTTTCAAGCTTTCATCATTTCCAAGTCTATCAAATGGATGTTAAATCTATATTTTTAAATGGGGACCTAGAAGAAGAAGTCTATATTGAACAACCAAAAGAATTCATTCTAGGAAATGATGAAAAACTTGTTTGCAAACTCAAGAAGGTATTATATGGGCTAAAACAAGCCCCTTGTGCATGGTATTATTGCCTTGACAGGTATATTCAACAAAAAGGATTCACTAAGGGGTCTGCAGATAGCAACCTATATATAAATATGGAGAATGGTAAAATTTTAATTGTTGTTCTTTACATGGATGATATCATCTTTGGTAGTAATGACGAATCATGATTCAAAGGTTTGCCTCTATCATGCAACAAGAATTTGAAATGGATTTACTTGGAGAACTAACATACTTTCTTTGTTTACAAGTACAACAAACAAAGAATGACATTTTTCTTTCACAAACAATGTACCTCAAGCAGAATCTGAAGAAGTATGGAATGGAAGATGCAAACTGGTATGCACACCAATGTTGACAGGATGTAGTCTCAAATCACATGATGATTCTCCCGCGGTCAACCAACTAGAATACAAATCCATGATTGGAAGTCTACTTTATCTTACAGGAATGAGATGAGATATCATGCATGGAGTTGGGATTGTTGGGCTATTCCAAGATAATCCAAAAGAAAATCATCTTCACGCAGTCAAAATAATATTCAAATATCTACAAGGCACTCAAGACTTTGGATTATGGTATCGCAAAGATGCAGATATTACTCTTCATACTTATACAGATGAAAATTGGGAAGGAAATGTTGATGATAGGAAAAGCACTAATGGAGGAGCATTCTATATGGGGCCCCACTTGGTATCATGGTTCAGCAAAAAACAAAGCTCAATTTCTTTATCTACTACAAAAGAAAAATATGTTGTTGATGCATCTTGCTGCACACAACTTCTTTGGATGATGCAAACAATGCAAGATATTCAAATCAATTGTTCTCCACCCATTTCCATTCTATGTGATAATACAAGTGCCATTAGTATCTCAAAAAATCTTGTTATGCACTCCAAGACCAAGCATATTCCAGTTAAATATCATTTTCTAAGAGAACATGTGCTTGAACAAAATGTCAAACTGGAATATGTTCCCTCAAAAGAACAAGTTGCTAATATATTTACAAAACCTCTTCCATGTGATGCATTTGAATATATCATACATAAATCAGGAATGGTCTCTGCTTTATCACTCTGCTAATATTTCAAGATCAGGGGGAATAAAACATATGTGTCTTAATGCTGACTGCCATGGTTGTTTTTAATATTCATGATTGCTTACATTACTGGAAGTGCATCTGATGTTGTAATAATGAACTGGTACAAACAATACAGGCTCAGGGGGAGTTGAAGTTAATAAGTTTCAGTATTTTACTTTCTATACCTAGATCCTACGAATACTAGTCACTTATATACTTGAGTTCTGAACTAAGTAGTCGCGTATATTTTTCTATGATCAAGAAACAAGCTCCAATTTTTCTTGTTGATTATGGAATTGGTTGAGTACAGTCTGCAAATATGGCACAAGTTCACGGGGAACATTTGTTATGCTTCTAATAATGCATTGTTTCCATTATGTTTGCTTTAGAATTCCTTGATACGTAATGATGCTTATCAATGGTGATGTTTCTTATGTTGTTGAAGTTCTTGATTAATGATGAAAAAGTGCATGTTGATGTTCATGTTGCTGCTAACAAATTTTTATGGTGTAGATCCTATATGGTATATGATAGTCATTGATGACTATCATTGTCTTATTTAGGTCTTTTGTCTTTATTATAAATATCATATCTTTCATTTGATGTAAAGGTCATGTAAAGACTTATGAGGTAATAATTGAAAAATTCAGTCATATATGGACTATTGTGGTCAAGTCATGTAATCCAATATTTTTGGGCATATGAGGTAATTTGTAAACCCACTATTATTGGGTGATTGATGTAATTTTGACTCGTTGGTCATAGGAAAATTCATATTCAGTTGAGTCATAGAGTCATGTAATTCATTGCACATCCTTCAAAAATTTCAGCATGTGCTCAACGGGAGCATGGTCAGTATTCAGTGTTCATACTCAAAAATTCAAATCTACAACGCTCAAGATCGAAACCTTCATTTAGCATTGGTCAGCCCTTTGCCCTTAGTGTCAAAGGGGGATATTAAACTGGTGTTTGAAAATATTTGTGCTTAGCTTGTTGTGTTTTATTGGTACTTATAGGTCGTGGTGACCAAACACCAAAGTGGTTTCCATCAAGTACAAATGGGGAGATTGTTGGCATTATGAATAATGTGTTGTCCTTTATGGAAACCTACTTGATGTATTGTATTTTTGCAGCCAAACTAATTGATGAATATGTAAATAAGATGTGTCTAAATGTGACAGAGAGTTTGGTCAAAGGAATAGTAGTTCAGAGACAAAGGAATCATAAAGATGAAGTTTCAAGAAGTATACGAAATCAGTGCACACACGTGGATATGAAGAAGGAAAGACGCATACAGTTTCCACAACATGGTATTATAAATACCAAGGGTCTTTACCATAGTATTGACCCATGGTATTGAGCCCAATAATAGATATTTGATCCCATCCAAGAATACCATTGGCACTAGTATGGTTTTGACCTATGGTATTGTCTAAGGGCTAAGCTATATAAGGAGATGAAGATCAAAATGTTTGGTGTGCAGGTTAAAATGTTAAAATGTTATTTGTTCATAAAGTTTTGTATTAATTAATTTTGTTGACAATAGGATTATTAATGTTAAATTTACTATGTATTAACATTAATGTTTTAATTATTGCACAATAATTAAAACATGTAATATAATAATAAAACTGATTAGGTCTTCTAAAAAAAAACTTTCCACTAGAAAAATCGTAATCTTTCATTAATTTTGAAACTTTACATGTTGTAGATGTTATTTGCATATGCTATATCCTTCTTGCCACTAAGGGCACTGTCAAAAATTTTTAGTTTGTCAAGAACTTTGTACTACTTTGAGCTTTCATCACCACGCAAGGCAAATTCTATGGTAAATTCCACATATGCCACATAGTGCAATGTCTTTGCTGAAGGTATCTGCTTAAAATACACTTAAATATAAAGCCTGTAAAAAATATACAGAGTTTCCAAGCATGTACATCAAAAATTTACAAAAAACACAGTAATCAAGGGCTCTCTGCCCTGTGGTAGATTTGATCAATATAAGGCCAGTGGTAGTAGCGATATTAATTTGGACCTTGTTGTTTCTGGATCATCCACTCTCCTCAGGGAAGTGTCGTGGCCTCCTTGGAAAGCCTGTCAGCACAACTGTTATGTTCCCCGATGCTTTTGCGGCTTTCGCTGTAGCTCGAGCTCTAGTGAGGGGCGGCGATGGCGCTCTGTGTACTATATCCATCGTCTTCAGCGAGACGTTGCTGACTAGCGGAATAGGACCCGGAATAGGTGAGAAATTCAGAGCCGGAAAATCAATCCTTGTAGAAGTAGGAGGCGCCTTCGGAGGGTCCTCTGGTTTCTTGATGAGTGGGTAGTCTTTAAAGATGTGCCCCACTCTATGACATCTCCAATAGTAGAAGGGAACTCCTTCATAGTCCAGGATCTGAACCCTGGTGTATTTCCCCCATTGTAGAGCGATTTTCTCTTCCAATCCCTCGCGAGTATCCAGATGAAATAGAATGTGGGCTAGGTTCTGTTCTTTGATTTCACAAAATTTTGATCATGGTCCAGGTAGGTGCCAACGACATTTCCAATTCTGATGAAAACCTCCTTGCACTAGTACTACAATGGAAGCCTTGGCAAGTGAACCCAGAGTGGCCCTGCCCCTATTTGCTCCCTCTCTGGGTCAAAGAGGGGACTCCATCTCTTGAGGAGTACCAGAGCCATCTCAATGTGCCAATACCTTGTGAGGACTAGGTCCATGTAGTTTTCTTTTGCGAAATGAAGAGAAAACCAACCTCTGGGTAAGACTTGCACCTTGGGCAGTTCCTTTAGCATACCTCCCCAAATCTCACAGACCCATAGAGCGAGTCTGGCTGCTAAATATGCTCTGCCTGGAACGTGTCAAACAAGTACAGTGTTTGCCATATATGCAGCTTCCCCAATAGTAGAGGTCTCGCCAAACTTAATGATGATGTCCTTTGTAGTCGCCTTCACACACTTTGTCTTCTGTTTCCCAGTACGGGGGTAGATGGATGTTCTGCCAACAGATCAGGTGAACCTTCCAGGGAGGTATGATTCGGAGGCTTGCATTTTACTGCAGGGGTCTCAAAGCATCCCGACAGAGAGTGCGTATAGAAGGGAGGGTTTGGAGCCTCAAATGCTTGAATATCTTTAGGCGGTGTAGAGAAAAAGGTCGAGATAGATGGATGGAGATGGTATGCCGGTGGATTAGGGTCAAATGAGGGCGAGGGAGGAGTATTAGTAGTAAGAATATGAAGAGTACCAGGAGATAACGGGGGGAATTCCAAAGCAGGATATTCGATAGATAGTGACCCGATAAACAAAGGAGTAGTACAATGCCCCGAAAAGGAAACCACCAACACAGAAATTGACGGAGCAGGTTCGAACGGGAGGGATGAGCTAGATGCCAGTGAAGTGAGATTAAGGTTTCCGAAAAAGACACAGTCGGGGAAGGGTCCTTGGTAAAGTTGAGCTCCTTGACATCCATAGAATCACCCATGATACTAGTAGTAACCGTCGGCAGATGGAGACAGACGCGGCTGCAACGGAAACGGAGAGAAAACTATCGGTCGTCGGGCGCCCAGCTCTAGGTGCCTGCAAAGTGATGCTGCAGTAAATCCTAGGGTTTTACCCTAAACCCTTACGGAGTTTACCTAAATTCACCATCCTCTCTCGGGTCTTCTAAATATTTATAAGATTAGGTCTTCTAAATATTTCTAATTGAATTTTTATTAATTAATAATTTTTAAGATATATTGCTAAGGATTTTCCTATATTCTAATGCTAACTAGGGTTTAAATAAAATAATTTTAATTTAATATTACTAAAGTTCTTTTAGGGATACAAGGAAGGGTTCTTGATTAATGTTATTTGTTCAAATATCACTCAAATGATATTAGGGATAGGTGAACCATAAGGGGGTCCAAGAGATAATGGGGCCAAGAGTACCTAGGAGATGGTAGAAGCCCTAGTTAGTGTAGGAATCCAATTATCACTTATTTTCCAACCATCATCACAGTTGAGGTTATTGGGGTGTTTTCCTATTTTGATGGCTTCTCTGAATTTTCTATGGTGATAATGGTTTATTTTGGCAACAACATAGAAGTTTTTTATGCAAATGTGATGATTGGTCTTACTAGAGTGCTCAACCAAAGCTGAGGTTTTGGAACGGTTATGTTTGATGTCAGCATCATGTTCTTGAATCCTATTCAATATAGAACGACCGATCTCACCAATGTAGGCTTTGCCACATGAACATGGAACCAAATAAACCCCTTTGTGGTGTTTAGGGTCAATTGGGTATTTTACTGATTTCAGGCATATGCTGATTATATTCAAGGGTTTGAAAGTGGTTTTCATATTATTATTTTTTAAGATGTGTGAAATCTTATCAGTGGTGCCTAGAATGTAAGGTAGGTGAATCATGCCTGTACAATCATCCATTGGTTGTTTGTTTTTAGGATTCTCTGCTTTTTTGAAAGCTTTGATTCCTTGGTGTATTCTATATCCATTATTTTCAAAAACATCCAAGAGGTGGTTATTTTCTTGGTCAAAATGATCATGATCTGAAATGCGTATCGCCCTGGTAGCTAGAATGCTAAGCACCTCGAGTTTCTAAGAAGGATGATGGTGAGAGTTGGCATGCACGTAGTGTTCTGTGTGGGTTTTCTTGCGATAGACCTAGTGAGATATTGAGCCATCTTGGTTTCTCTTGATTAGGATGTCAAGAAAGGGAAGATTGCCATTCTCTTCCACCTCCATTGTAAACTTGATAGAATTTGATTGACTGTTAAGGTGCTTTAGGAATTTGTCCAATTTTTCTTTTCCATGGAGCCAAATGGTGTAAGTGTCATCGAAAAATATTTTCCAAAGCTTGGGTTTTAAAGGGGAAGACTCAATGGATTTGGCTTCAAAATGTTCCATGAACAAATTGGCAATAATGGGGGATAGAGGTGATCCCATGGCCACACCACAAGCATGTTCATATATATCATCCCTAAAGCTGAAAAAGGTTGATTTCAGACAAATTTCTACTAATTTAGCTATGTCAGGATCAATGATTTTATGGACTACTTCCATGGCTTCATCTATGGGTATATTAGTATAGAGATATTTTACCTCAAAACTCACCAAGATGTCATTATGGTCTAGTTTTATGTGTTTGATCTCATTAATGAAGTGATTGGAGTCGTTGGCAAATGAGCTAGTGTTCCCTACCATAGGTTTAAGCTTCTTAGCAAGATGCTTCGCGAGATAGTAAGTATGACCCCCAATGGTATTGACCATGGGTCTAATGGGGATCCCTTCCTTGTGAATTTTAGGGGTGCCATAAATCCTAGGGGTGTAGGGATTCGTTTCAATAAGATTCTTGATATTATGTTCCTTGCTCATTTTTAGAGATCTTCCTTATGGGATTCTTTTCTAGTTTAATGTAACATCCACTATTGGTTAGGTGGTCTAACATATTCTCATTGTAATCTTCTGAGTTAATTATGACAGTCACACCAACTTTGTCATCTTTCAAGACCACAATGTTAGGGTTTTGGTTTAAGGTCTTGAGAGCAAGGTATTCTTGTTTAGAGATATTGTTTCTGGGTGGTTTATTTTTTTGAGGATGATGCAACAATCTTGTCTAATAATCTCTTTAATATTGTCTGGTAAATCCTTAATCCCATACTCAATGTTGCATAAAATGTCTTCTTTGGGGATAGAGTGAGGGGAAATAGCAAAATTTAGGCCTCTTTCAATTAGACCTATAGTGACTTGGTCAATCTGGGTATTGGAAAGATTTATGATGCTTGCTTTCCCAGCATCTGATGTCACTACCTCACTATTTCTTTCAATTTTTGTGGATGCTATCTTATCATCCATTGTGAGATTAGTGTCTTCATTGGAGTCCTTATTGTATTTATTGTTCCTGCTACCCAACACCAAATGGAATGTTTCATGCTTGTTATGTAATGTTTTCATGTCATCGATTTCTGTTTCCGTGGAAATGAGCCTAATGCCTATGTCACCAGTCATATCGACTTCTATAGAACCATTCTTCCTAACATCGTTGTTCATTAAAATCGTTGATCATATTTTGTTTTTAGTCCTATTGTCCAAAGACACAGAGTGCTCTATTCCAGCAAATGTTATGTTTGCACCAGGTGCTGCGCTAGTCCATGTGGAATCAAGAACGATTCTGTTATTAGCTATATGATCTGCGGATTCCAAACACATTGTTTCATGTTCATTATTTAATGTTTCCATCTCATCGGCTTTTATTTCCTTGGATATGAGCCTAATGCCTCTGTCATTGGTCTTATCACATTCTATAGCACCATTTTTCTTAACTTTGTTATTCATTAAAATTGTTGAATGTATTTTGTTGTTCTTATTAGTCCCGTTGTCCAAAGATGCAGAGTGTTCTATTCCAGCAAACGTTATTTTTGTACGAGGTCCTGCGCTAGTCCATATGGGTCTAGGAATGATTCTACTGTTAGCTTCCAAACCTGATGTTTTTCTATTAATATTGATTTCTGATTCAATGGAAATTGTCACCGTGGGTTCAACATTTTTGTCTGAGGTTTCATTGCATTTTTTCATCAACATGCTGCCCAACGTATGTAACCTTGATCTCTATGACACAGAATGCTCCATCCCAGTGATGTGAGAACCTTCACTAGTATAAATGTTTCTGTGGGATTTATGAACGAATTCCCCATATGCTGCAACCAAATTGTTCTTATCAGGAACAACGCTAGAATTGTGCTTCACTACGATGTGGTGGGACTTAGGATTATTTTCTTTTGATATAAGTGAATTAAGAAAGGATATATGTGTAGGTTTAATTTTGGATTTGTTGGGCACGAGGTTGGGATGAACGTTAGCTTTCTTTTCCAGTTTTTCAAATTTTAGGGTTTGTTTGATGTTCTTATGTTCCTCATTTTTAAGAGATTTTAGAGCTACACATGAGTCTATCATGGACCACAGCACCGGTTCAATATGGTTAGATAGACTAAGGTGTAGGTCATGAGCCTTCTTGTTTAATAGGTTCAATTTTGAACACAATTTATTGATCTCTGGGTGAAGGAGCGATTGGACGGCTTTGGTAAAATTGTGATTATTCCTGTGGTTTTTGAGGTTGTGTTTAATGGAGGCAAATGGAGGAATAATGGAGGCATCTCTACAGCGTTTGAGAAAGGTGAGCTCTGACTTATTCATTGCAATTTGTAACCTAGATCATTCCAATGCACGAAATTCTTGTGATTTCTCCCTTCTGTATAGGTTGAAAATTATAGATTTGAGGCTTCTGCGATCTACATTTTGTGTAGTGATGTCTTCCAGAGTCATCACATCTATGTTTTGTTGTATCAATGTTTTGAACCAACCTTTGTGGTTCATCATCATGATCATATGTGAGAAAAAGTCAGATAATGATGAGGAAATAAATAGAGGAAAGGTAGGTATGGTAATGTAAGGAGCCGATAGGTTTGATAATGTTAAGAACTACATTAAAATTAATTAATACAAAACTTATGAACAAATAGCATTTTAACATTTGAAACATTAGAATATTATAATGTCACTTTAGATCATATTATATTAATAACATTAGGTATTAGTTAATTGTTAACAAAAATAAACTAATACTAATACTTTTAGTTAATAACATTATAATATTATAATGTTACATTATATTTGAATAATTATAATTAAATCCAAAAAAAAATGAATTAAACTTAATTTACTTCTTTACATTATCAAACCTGTCAGCTCCTTACATTACCATACCTACCTTTCCTCTATTTATTTCCCCGTCATTATCTGACTTTTTCTCACATCTGATCCTGATGATGAACTACAGAGGTTGGTTCGAAACATTGATACAAAAAAACATAGATGCGATGACTCCGGAAGATATCACTACACAAAATGCAGATCACAGAAGCCTCAAATCTATAATATTTTGTGGATGTTAAGGTCTGGGTATGTCTAAAGTTTTGTTATGCAGTGAAGGTTTGTGCCAGTAATTATATATGTATGTGAGTTTGATAACCTGCAAGATGCGTACACACACAAGTTTAATACTGGTAAGTTTCATATCTACTCAGATCTGTACGCGTGTTTGATTCCTGAAAAGTGTGTATACATGCATAAATGTTTCGAGGAAAGCACGTATATAAGTTATGGTTTTGTTGAATAATATGTCTGATCAGTCTAATGGGTCTTGTTGTGTTTTTGTTGTCTTTCAATGAAGTCATACTTAATGATATGGGCTTCATAGTGATGTTTGAAGATGAATTGATTGAGGATTGATATGTTGAAGAGTGATGATGCTACTAGTTGTATATCAATGATGGTTTTGTGATTATTTCATAATGATTCAGTGGTTTTGTGTGTGACGCAGAGTTTATTTCAGAAAGACAATGGTTCAATTTTAGTGTTTAATGCTTTAAGATCTGTACGCAGGTATGCTTCAAGGAAGTCGTGTGTACATGCGGGTTTGCTAAATGATCCAAATGGATCCTAAAATACTCTCTAAAGTCTTCAAAATATACTTAAAATAATTTAAAAGACCAAAAACATTGCATGAGAAAACCTTTCAGAAAGGCAGAAAACACTATCGGCAGCCAAAATTATGAAGAAACAGTGAAAAATGGGTTATTGGCAACTTTGCACAGTAGCCATTAGATCTAGCCGATCAACAGTCCAGATCTGGTCGGAGAATCGCAATCGGCAGTGGCAATCGGTGGAGATCATATGTATGTTACAATAGCAATCAGCGGGGTCAACGAGGACCGTCAATCAAGCGCGCAGATCAATGACCACGTTGCACCGCCATATCACATCAGCGAATTTCAATAGAAGCACTTACCATGACCCAGGTTCCATGCGACATGCGACTGCGACTAGTCAAATCGTAAAGTCGCATCGGAGCCATGCAAAAGAGCAGACACACATATATATACACGACAGCTGGACCCAATAGAATTACAAACGAGATGCTATAAAGTTTTGGATCCGTCGATTGACATTTTTTAATATAATTCTGTGTATTTCGAAATACAAAGAAACAATGCTAATGCGATAAAACCTGGACCCAAAGGGGTTGGGAATGAAAACACATAATGTTTGAAGTCTGGAGAGAGCCATTTTTACATTATTTTCACAAGTTTAATGTATTTCCAAAATACAAAGGGACTGACCATTGTGGCATGCAATAACGACTTATAGGCGGACCTAATAGGAGAATAGGGCGCAATTCTGAAGATTTGAAGTCTAGAAGATTGTGTTTTGGCAGATTTTCTCAATTTTGAATACATTTCTCTGTGTTGACAGAGAGTAGATATATCAGGGGTTTGAAAGGCCCGAGGCACTCTTATGTTGTAGAATAGGTGGCCACCTCCCCTTAATGCGTTATGCAATGATTGTATAATGCTAGAAGAGGGATTCGAGCGGACAGAGATCGAGAGACAGAAAGCCGAGAAGGAGAAATGAACAGGCAAAGTAGATTGGCTTTAAAGCCACAGAAGACAGAAACAAAGACAAGCTATATTGTAGGCAATGCCAAGACAGAGAGCAAAGATAGAGATAGAGAGTGATTGAGAGAGTCTATGTACTCAGAGAAGCTTTAGAGGTTCAAGCAAACTGTTGTTTTGTATATGTTCTGTGTTGAGACTCAAGTTGAGCTCACACTATTGTAAAACTCTATTCTGAAGACATAATAGAGAGGTCACCACTGAAGGCTAGACCAGGAGATGTAGCCTAGGAGTGTTGGGTGAACTCCATATTAAATTTGTTGTGTTTATGTGAGTTAGTGTATTATGCCTCTTTACTTCTTCATTTTCTGTGCATTTTGCAATCTTATCGATCCATTGCATAAAATAACATAGGCACATCCATGCCCATAATTCTGTAATACCTTAATAAATGTCTTAGATCTCATTATCAGATCAAGTGGTATTAGAGCTTTAGATTGCTAAGGTTAAACAAGCTTGTGCTAGATTGGTGAATGATAACTAGGTCAAAGCTCAAATTAGGAGAAGGATAATTGGTTGAAGCTAACCCAAAAATAGGAAGAGTCTATCCTAGGAGGGAAATGGCAGAAGAAAATCCCTTGGAATCAAACTCTCAGTTCATGGACAGTTTCATGACCATGAGAGCCATGGTAGAAGAGATGTATCGAGAATTTAAGAAATGTCGAAGTGAAGATTCTTCAACCTCCAAACAAGACAAAGGAACAGAATAATCTCTTCTAGATGGCCATTCTGAAGGCAAAGGGAAAGGAAAAGAGGCTCCTCTATCCACACCTCCTGATAGCCCTGAAGATAAAAAGAAGAAAACATCTTTGATTAAGTTAGATGTTAAATTTGATTTTCCAATATATGATGGAGAATTAAATGCAGAGAAGCTAGATAACTAGATTAGAAAGATTGATGTGTAGTGTAGGGTGTAGAATATTGATTCAGACAGGACTAAAATTTAGCTAGCCAGCTTATGCCTTGGAGGAACTGCCTTAGTGTAGTGGGAAGGTAGGACACAAGTTGACTTGAAGAAGCATGGTGAAATTATTTATGTCTGGGGTGAAATTTTTTCTGTCGTTAAAAAATAATTCTATCCACTAACTTATATGCAGCAAGCTATGATGAGTTGGTAAACTCTTCTCCAATTAAAGGGGCAAAGTGTACAAAGCTACATCCAAGAATTTAGAAAAAGAGCTTTAATTCTAGGCATTTCTTTAGACTCACCTGAAACTTTGCTGAAGTATATAGGTGGTCTACACAGCTATTGAGGCACACCATTCTCATGTTTAACCCTACTAGCATAAATGAGGTATTTGTTCATGCTACCCATCTAGAGGCTAGAGGCAAGAATGTGAACCTAGAGATTGGGGGATCATCAAAACCCACTACAAGCAAGAACAAGGAAAAGAGGAAGCAAAACTGGAAAGAGAGGAAGGCAAACGATGTACAAAAAGACAAACCTTCACACACTCACTGCAAGAAGGAGGGACATGATGATGAACATTGCTGGTCTTTGCATCCAGAGCTGAAACCCAAGAAGTTCGATGGTAAGAAGAAGAATATTGCTACTGCTATACAGAAATATTTGGGGTCAGACTCAGGTGATGAAACAACAATCACAGCTACAGGTATAAAAGGTAAAAATTCTGAAGCATCTACTAGTAATTCTGCACAAACTATTGATAGTGAAGAAAATTACAAGAAAAGACATGAGCTTTTTCATATTAGAGTTATTTCCAAGCATCAAAATATTGATACTTTATCTGATAGTGGCTCATAAGTAAACTTGATTTCTGAAGCAATTGTAAGGAAATTTGGACTACTAACCACACCTCACAAGAAACCATATCCATTAGGTTGGGTATATGATAAAGCAAAGCTACAAGTGACTAGACAATGTAAACTTAGGTTTTTTTGGGTCAACATTTGTAGATAAGGTTGAGTTAGATATCGTTCCCTTGGATATATGTGGAATTGATCCGAATGGAAAATGGCATCTACCCGTGGTATTGTAAAATCCACCCATGGTATTCATTCACCCATGGAATTGACCCGTGGTATTGTAACTGAAAAATACTATAAGTAACAAGTCACATTTTGTAAAAGGATAGATTTTCCGCCACAATGTAGCCTTTACAATTTAGAGGCATGTAGTTGCCACATCTCTTCTCAGAGATAAGCTACCATCGCCCTAACTGGTTTATTTCCATTTCTGGTTGTAAGCATATTTCAGTATTTTCCATTAATGAAATAAAGCATTATTTCCGCTGCATAACTCCCTTTATGGTTATCTCTGTATTTTGTTGCATTCATGTTTAAATCCAGATCAATGGCTTTTTAAAACGTTTCTTTATGGTTTTGCTTATTGGGCATTCTCCTATTCTTCTTCTGGCAATTTCAAGTTTTCAGATCTTGGGGGCCTTTACCCCAAGATCCATTGCAATATTTTAGATCTTGGGGGTCTCTCCCCCCAAGATCCATTTCAATATTTTAGATCTTGGGGGCCTCCTCCCAAGATCCAGATCTAAAAACTTGAAATGGATCTTGGGAGGAGAGACCCCCAAGATCTGAAAACTTGTATTTCCAGAAGAAAAAGAGGAGAATGGCCAATAAACAAAACCACAAAGAAACTTTTTTATTAAAACCCACTGATCTAGATTTAAACATGAATGCAACAAAATACAGAGGTAACCATAGAGACAGATATGCAACAGAAATAATACTTCATTTCATTACTATAAAATACTCAAATATGCTTACAAACAGTGATGGAAATAAACCAACTAGTGCGATGGTAGCTTATCTCTGAGAAGAGATAGGGTCGCTACACGCCTCTGAACTGTAAAGGCTACATTGTGGTGGACAATTTGTCCTTTTACGAAATGTGACTTGTTACTTATAGTATTTTTCAGTTACAATACCACGGGTCAATTCCATGGGTGAATGAATACCATGGGTGGATTTTACAATACCATGGGAAGATGCCATTTACAATACCATGGGTAAATTCCTTGGGTCGATGAATAATATGGGTGGATGAGTACCATGGGTTGATGCCATTTTCCATTTGGATCATTCCTCCCTCCTTAAGAAGCAATGGTCCCCATTGCGTAAAGTTCCCTCCTGCGAAGACTTTGTTGAATATGAAGAGCCACTGAAGATAAGGGTTTTATGTGGTTAACCCAAAACCCTGCTAAACGAAGATCCGAGGATAGAGATACCCTGTAATGCTTGTGACCAACTGTGATTCTGACAGTGTGCGCCCTAGCAAATGGACTTCGATGACAAGGATTTTATGTGGTTGACCCATCACTGTGATGTTGGTTGTTGATGAAGTAGCAGGTGCCTACATAGCCTGGGGTGGGAGGACACATCTCCAAATAACCCAATCCAAATGCTACTATGTTGAAACTGATGAATGTGAAGCAGCTGCCTACTAAAGTGGGGTGGGAAGGCACGTCTCCAATGGGAACCCACTCTAAACACTGCTCTAGAATTAAAATGGACATAACTCGGCCAATATAACTCAGAATATTTAGTATAACCTATTTTTGGAAGCAGAAGGATCATTTTGCATCTTCCCATGAGTTGGAAATCCTTAGCTGGACACTCTCAGATCTCAGATTCACGCTGCAACAGTTCCGCCGTCACACAAATTCTGATAAAATAACTGATTTTAAATCAGCGATATCTCCAACATCCGAACTCCAATTCGACCCATGTTTTTTTTTAAATTGGGTGATTTTTCGAGAGGAATCTAGATCTGGTATTTGTTTTTGTAAATTTTGTACCAAATGTTTCAGATCAGATCTGAAAAGTCGCCACCCAAAAAAAATTCCTGCAAAAAAATGAAAAAAGAAAAATTCTTCCTCCTTGACCCAAGAAAGTGCTCTGTGGAGGTTGTAGCACATGCCTGAAGTTTGTTGAATATTGCTGCAAAATTTGAAACTAAAATATGCATCAAACTCTCATTCCCATGGAATCATAACCTGCTCTGATACCACTGATCCGGATCTTGGGAGAAGGCCCCCAAGATCTAAAAAATTGAAATGAATCTCGGGAGGAGAGACCCCCAAGATCTGAAAACTTGAAATGGATCTTGGGAGGAGAGACCCCCAAGATTTGAAAACTTGAATTGCCAAAAGAAAAATAGGATAATTCCCAATAAACAAAACCACAAAGAAACTTTTTATTAAAACCCACTGATCTGGATTTAAACATGAATGCAACAAAATACAGAGGTAACCATAGAGACAGATATGCATCATAAATAATACTTCATTTCATTACTATAAAATACTGAAATATGCTTACAAACAGTGATGGAAATAAACCAGCTAGGGAAATGGTAGCTTATCTCTGAGAAGAGATGTGATCGCTACATGCCTCTAAACTGTAAAGGCTACATTGTCGACAATCTGTCCTTTTACAAAATGTGACTTGTTACTAATAGTATTTTTTAGTTACAATACCACGGGTCAATTCCATGGGTGAATGAATACCATGGGTGGATTTTACAATACCACGGGCAGATGCCATCTACAATACCATGGGTAAATTCCATGGGTTGATGAATAATATGGGTGGATGAGTACCATGGGTTGATGCCATTTTCCATTCAGATCGATAACCTGATCTGTTATCATTGTGCACAAAAACAAAACATATATATCCTCATGCCAGTCATAACACCCTGATTCCAAACATAAAAGAAAAAGGAAAATGAATAAGAAAAAATGCTTCTTCTTGACCGAAACAGTCTTCTTTATTAGCATAATAAAATTGACCCCTCTTTTGCCAAAAAAAAAGTCCTCTACCCATATCCAGAGGTAATACTTATGTAGCAAGACAACTAACCCTCGATATTCCATGACTTTACACCTTCCTGTTCTTTTCAAAATACAAATTAAAATATACAAACATAGAACGGTCAATGAAACCGTTGACACATTGAGGCCACATTTTCTCAAGCGTTTTATTTCCTGGAGGAAATGAATGGATGCTGATGGAAAGAAGAATGATTGCAAGCCATCTCTTCGCACATGTATCGACTGAAAGTTATTCCCTATTATTTCCTGAAGGAAAATGAAGACACTGCGCTCATATTCGAATATCTGGCATGATTTAAGGTGTATCTAGAGGTAACAACAACTTGTTAGATCTATGTTGTCAGAAGTACCTCCACTTAACATAGAGTGTGCCTCCATTATGCACTGTGGCGGTTCCATATCCCTTTGCATCTTTCATTGCAACCCTTCATGATGCTTATGCATCAGCTTGTGAACCTCGCTTTTCATCTCTTGGTCCTCGCCTACAAAAATAATTAACATTAGCTATGATTATGAAAGATATGATAGAAATGCCAAAAAACAAACCTTACCTTCATTAAAACTTTCATAAAGAGAGAGACTTCGTAACTAGGAGCTCTGTGAGTCCTTTGGGCTTTAAGTCTCAAGAGGGTGCGGTGATGTTTATTTGTTCAAGGCACAATGATGGCTCTAAACTTTCTAGGCAATGGGGAACTGATGATTAAAGCAAAATGGATAACCATGCGATGAAATGGTTAAAGTCTTTCCGCACGGTGGGGATGCATCTCTTTCGAATTTTGTTTTCACTTATTCATGTTTAGTACTGTGAACCGAGAGCCCTCAAGGAATTTCCCCGAATCTAGATTTTAGGCATCAGGGGAGGCATCAAGGGAAGTAATCACATGATGATCTCGGACTTCTACTATCTTAGGCGAGGTTTCAACACTGGACACAATTCAACCTTCAAGAACCTTTAGGTTGATTCCACAAATTATAGTATCAAGGATTTCGTGACACTCTTCAGGCATGCACAGTTACAGTTTCCATTTTAATCTCAAAACACATTGCAACCATAATTATTAAACCATTGAACCATTCATCTTTGAAGACATAATTCCATCTGACAACTCCAATTATCATTTGAAGAAATGAAAGATCAAACTTCTTAGGGGACCCATTCAAATTTTCTCCCAGAGTAGGTTTTAATAGGGTGGTGGTTGTGGCCACAACAAACTCTAAAAGTGTTGTTCCCTGGAGGGAACAACAAAAACACTCAAAAAAATGGATAGTGGTTGTGGCCACAATAAAATGGTAAACCGTTGGGCAAATCAGTTATCTCTGTTACCAAATAAACTTTGATCCATATAACATCAGGGTGTTAAGATAAACGCGAAATGGAAATTGTATAGACGGGTAGGCATGGGTTCCACTTCAGCATTAATCGCTTTAGGCGGGATAAAGACAAATAGCTTCTACTTACTGATAGGGTTTTGACATGCATTCTCCAATGGTTGTATTATGGGACTTATTGACCCTCCTCTACCTGTTTTCTACTTTCAAAATCCTTACATGGCCATCACCGGTTTGTCAATACCTGTTTAGGTGTGTACCTTAGCTCTTTGTTGCGCATCAAGCTTGATGAATATGTGTAGATATGTTTATCCACACTTTATGTAAGAATTTTTTGTGCTATACTTTCGTATGATCGAATGGGGCATAGTCATGGATCATGCCATATTTTTAAACCACTTAAGCAAGGTTGGGCTTACTGTGTCAATCGGTACTCTGAGTCCAGCAACAATCCCTACTCTAACCAGCTTCCCAAGCAACCTATCCTTCCAGATTGGCACAAGGACTCAACATTTCATTTTCTTTTAAATAAGTCCTTCCAGTTTCAGGCACAAGGACTAGAACACAATTAAATTTGCCACAGGATATACGAAAACGAGCTTAGCCCATGAAAGGAGGTTTACTTGTAGATGACAAATATTGGAAATTTTAGTGTGGTGGGTGGAACCAATGGAGAATAACTGCAAACCTTATAGGCAAGTATAGGCTAGGTCTAGGTGGGATTTTAAAAATGCAGCATTCTGCCATGCCAGTCCAACCATGGTTATGCATTTTTTCATTTTATAAAGCTGTCCGTACATGCTTCGGGTTTCTAGGTTATAAATAGAGCCTACCTAGTTCCAAACAAATGTTCGATTCAAATTTTACCCTTGATTTTTGCAGTTCTCAAAGGCTCATCAAAGGTTCAATTAACTTGCAAAGTAATGAATTTAGGATCTGCAGACTCGTCAACAAGCCAGTGAGGGAAGAAAAATGTTGAAGATGATGAATGAGAGCAATCAAAAGAAATTTACAAAAGGTGAAAATGAAATCAAAAGATTGAAATCAAATGGCTGAAAGAGACTGAAGTTCAAAACCAAAGGAAGATAAAGATTTTGCGTAAAATAAAAAGGGGAAAAAGGAAAGAAAAATATAACTGAGCTAACAACAAATAAAATAAATCCTAACCTACTCAGGAGGTAACCACCATGTGGTGGCTACTGGAAATACTTCTTAAGATGTTGGCCATTAACAGGGAATTTTTCAGTTTCTCCCTATAATGTTTTTAATCTGTAGGTTCCCTGACCAATTTTTTCCTCAACTTGGAATGGGCCCAGCCATAAATGTTGGAATTTCGTGTGCTTACCTTTTGGCTCACTCAACTTGTCCCATTTCAAGACTAGCTCTCTGACTTGGTAATATTTATTTCCGGCCAGATGGCGATCAAACTATGTCTTCACAATCATTTGGTGATTCCTGAACTTGTTTCTGGCCTTATCTCTCAATTCCTCCAACCTCACCAGTTGGTTGATCCTTTTTTGAAGTAAGGTTGAAGGGGTCCCTCTCGAGGCTTGGGAGAGCTGTAAAGAGGGAAGGACAATGTTGGGAGGCAAGATAGCTTCCTGTCCATAGACGAGGAAGTATGGGGAGTTTCCTAATGCTACTTTTGGGGTGACACTATAGGCCCAAAGGGAGTTAGAGCATTGTGCCAATTCCTCTGGTTATTGGCGATAGATTTATGGATTATGTAGATGAGGGTTTTGTTTGAGGAATCTACAACTCCATTTCCCTGGGGGTAATAGTTTGATGCATACCTTATGCGAATTTATTTATAGATAGCAAATTCAGTCAAGTTTAGTGATGAAAAATAAGAAGCATTATCAAATATGAGAGTGTCAAGGATGCCAAACCTATTGATAATAAATTTCTCAATAAAAGATATTACCTCATCTTCGCTAATCTTCTTAAACGAGATGGCTTCAGTCCATCTGGTGAAGTAATCCGTTGTCATGAGTATATACTTATGCTACTATGAAGAGTTCAGAGTGATCTCACCCATGACATCTAGGCCCCATTGCTGGAACGGGCGATAAGTCATAACGGGCCTGAGGGGAACGGCTGGCTTTCTTTCTCGCCCTGTGGTAGTTTGACACACCTTTCACTTCTGAGCGTAGGCATGCGAGTCTCTGAACACTGTAGGCCAATAATACCCAGCTCTTAATATTTTGTGAGCAGTGGTCTCTCCGCCATAGTGACCCCCTACTGGGTCGTCATGTATTTTTTTCAAGATATGATCAGTGTCATCCTTTTCCAAACACCTTAGCCAAACTCCATCATAATTTTTTCGGTATAATGTATCATTGGCCAAGTGATGTTGATTAGATTTTCATCTAAGTGCTCTTCTTCATGATGCGTCCATGTGCTCAAGACATGACCCCCATGTTAGATAAAAGCGTATGTTGTAATACCACGAATTAGAGTCCAATGGGACTTCCAATATTTCACGCTCATATATTAACATTTCGTTATCCCATCCTGGCTCTTCCCTGAATGCTACTTGAGCATTCCGCACGCACTGAGTTTCTGGTTCCTCTGACATCCCTTTTTTACCTATCATGACTTATGCTGCAAGTTTACATAACCCCTGCCCGCGAACTATGTTTGCTGGTTTAATCTCAAGGTCATATTCCTGAAGAGTTGTTATCCAGTTGCCTCTCCGTTCTCCCATCTCCCTCTGCACAAAGAGGGTCCTTATAGTAGGGTGGGGAACAATCACCTTGATCTTGGCCTTCAGTAAATAAGGGCGAAAATGTTTCACTGCTTTAAAAATTGCAAAATCTTGTTTCTCCACGTCAGTGTAATTCATTTCTGCCCCCTGAAGATTAGAGATCATATAAGAAATGGGGACTTTGTTGTTGTTATCATTTTTTTGGGTGGGGATTGCAGCATATGAAACATCAGAAGCAAAACTGTACAAGAGGAATTCCTTGTCAAAATTGGGGCTAACCAACGCAGGAGCTTCTGTGATGGCCTCCTTAATTCACTGAAACGATCTCTTAGCTTCATCACTCCACCTATACATGTCATCTTTCTTCATCATCAACTGAATGGGACACACTATTTCCACGAAGCCTGAAACAAATTTCTTGACGAAATTAATCTTCCTGAAAAAAGATTGCATTGCTCTTTTATTTGTAGGAGGTTGTATTCTCATGATGGTCTCTATTCTTTCAGGATCGATAATAATTCCTTCCTTGGAGAGGATATGACCTAGTAGCTTCCCTTCTGTAACTGCGAAAATGCTCTTTTTGGGATTCAAATATATTTCGTACCTTCGACATCTTTTGAAAATCTGTTTCAGGTGATAAATATGATCCCTTTTGCGATAAGAATACATAGTAATGTGATCCATGTAAACCCCTATTGATATGTTAATCAATCCTCAAAAATATATGTCTGTAGCTCTCTGAAATGTGGCGCCTACATTAACAAGTCCAAACGGAATTTTACGATATGTGTAGGTGCCTCATTTAGTGTTGAAGGTTGTCTTAAGTTGATCTCCATTCGACACCAACACTTGATTATATCCTGAAAACCCATCCAATAAGGACAAAATTTCATACCCAGAAACACATTGAAGAATGTGTTCCATAGAATGGATAGGATAGTTATACTTCTACGATGCTTTGTTCAGCTTTCTGAAGTCGATACATAATCTGATGTCTCCATTTTTTTCTCTTACTGGCACGAGATTGGCTATCCAGTAGGTGTGCCTGACCAGAAAAATGATTTTAGCATCCAACATTTTGTTTGATTATTTATTCACCAATGGTTCCATGCTTGGATGCATCTTACGAAGCTTTTGTTGGTAGGGCTTAACATCATTTTCCAAAGGAATTACATGTTGCATGATGTTGATATAGAAGGTTTTTAAGTCGCCATATGTCCATGCAATGACATCCTTGTACTCTTTAAATAGCTTAACAAACGTAGCCTTTTCTTGTGGAGAGCATCCTAAGCCCAAATTGACATTTTTTGGTCTTTTTCAATTCCAAGGTTGACCGACTCATACTTCGTGGATGAGCTATGCATTTTGCAGTTAGTCGGATTTTTAAATTTATCATGTAGGTCATAAAAGTACTCCATCTTGACAACTGACTTGGGAATTATATTGGACTGATCTCTTTCCTCATCTTCACTCTCATTCATAAGCCTGTCATGCTCTTTTTCATCAATGAGTGCATTTTTTAATGTCTTTTCTTAATGCAGGAACTCAAGGATTTGCTCGTCACCTTCGAATGCCTGCCAATTTGAGATGTTATCAGGTACGGATGGTCTAAAAATCAATTCAACATAATATTTATTCTTGTTTAATCTAAGATTAGGCAAAAGTTTTGAAGCCATACCAATCATCAGATTGGCATCTTGGTTTTGCACTCGAGGTATGTGTGTGATATTAAAAGAATCAAAACTGTCAATTAAGCTTCATACCTCATGTTGGTATCTTACCAGGTGTGGTTAATTGCAATGTATCATTTTCCTTACCTGGTCGACAATTATTTGTGAGTCACCAAAAACTTTAAGATTTTTCACCTTCATGTGAATGGCTTTCTTCAAGCCCTGCAGCAAGCCTTTGTACTCTGTCGTGTTTTTGGTGCACATGAACTCCAACTGGCTAGCCATCAAATGTTGGTTCCCTTGTGGGTCAATGAGAATGCTCCCAACATCTGTGCCCTCTATGCAGTTAGAGCCATCAAAGTAGAGTGTCCAAAATATAGAATCTAATGTTACATCAATTGAACTACTTTCTGTGAAATTAGTCCTATCATCTATTATAATACAGGATAGTTCATCAGTTGGATTACAGGGGAGAGCTTCCAACTGTGTGTTCGTTGGAGTTTCTTCAACTGTCTCTGTATGGAATTTTCCAAAATAGGTTTCCATGGCACAAATGTTGAAACTATAATTCCCAAGGATAGATTTGGTAAAAGTTATAGGTTCATTGGAGTCGTTTAGTTCTGTCACTACATACTTCATATATCTTTCTCGATCAACTCTCAACATATCACCTTTTCCTTTCTGACACAACAAGAGATGGGACCAATCAGCTGAGAAATATCCATTCAAATTTGTTGACCAATCCCTACTAAGAAGCATTCCATATGCCTCGGGTATGTCGAATACCACTATGTCAATGACTTGTGTGTATTGTGGTTTGGTACTTATCTGAATCAGCACATCTTTCAATTCTCCAATTACTTTTACATTCGTTCTATCCAGTTGCATAATGCGAGTTCTAGTTTTCTAGGGCATTGCATGAAGTCTTTTAGCAACAACGTAAGGCATGACAGTGGACGAGGCACCGGAATCTACTAGGCAATTGCGTACGTTCATGTTGAAGATTTCAAATGTGATAAGGAAAGGTGGAGTCATGGATTTTGATTTCCTTCCTATTATGGCTGCACTGACATCTTGGGGTGTCCGATTCATTTTTGACAGAGTGGCTTCCGTGGCTAATGGTGTTTGGGTTGTACTAGAGGTACTAACGGGTCTGGACATCGAAGTTTTGGTTTGACTACTTGGATTGGTGGGAGATTTGCAATTCGGTTCATTGATAGCTTTCAAAAGAAAATATCTCTGCTGTGTTAACTTTAACAAACCGAAGTACCTGATATTAGCTCGAGATTTCTTAAGATCATCCACAATGTTGTAATCAATGTTATAAACAAGGTAAGGTAGAGTAAACATACTGGTCTTGCCATTCTTAGGTGGAATTTACCATTTTGAGTTGCCTTCATTGCATTTGGTGATGTATTATCCTTCTCTGGATAGCTCACGACTGGAGTACTCTTGGAATTACCACTAGGTTTTTTCTTCTCAATAGGAGCCTTGGGAGTGGAAGTCTTCGAAGGGCGAACATCTTTCTTTGTCTGGTCTATAGGCTTCATCACATCTGCAAGTGGCCCTTTACTTCGTGTGGATTTCATTAGTGTGAATTTCTTCTATACTATCTTCTTCGTCATCGTTCCCATTTGCATAGAAATCCCATAGTATATTGACTTGAGATGCCTCGTCGAAGGGCTCTTCTACTTGGTACTCTTCCTCATCTTCTTTTTCTGCCTCCAGCTCTACTATAGGTTCTTCTTTGGTAAGAAGCGACCCGATAAGAGCCAGGTCTTCCATATTTAAAATCCCTTCATTAGGTGGAGCAGGTAATGCAGGTTGACCATGACCACCTTGCGATCGAAAGGTTTGAAGGATTTTCTGTTGTTATTATTTCCTCCATTCCCATTTGTACTCTCTCCGGAATTTCTTTTCATATCAATGTCTACGTTTGCCAATTTCTTAATGATCCGATGCAAATCTTCCACATATATGGTGTCCTTTATTTTATCTCAGCTTCTTTGTTATCACTCCTATTATTCTTCTTTGATGATTGAGAGGCTTTCTTTTCTTAAGTTGTATGATGACATGCTGTGAGACTGATCCTTTCATTCTCAAATTTTACTACTTCATCAATGGCACCCTATAAGGTTTGTGTATTACTCCTTTTGACCCACATTGCAGTAGGGACAGGGAGAGCAGTGATGTAGAATTCCATGAGCACCTCATTAGTAGGTCTAGCGTTAACCAGGACTCTGTTGAACAAAGTGTTGAACCAGATGTTAAAATCCTTGACCTTTTCTTTGGTTTCCATTTTTAAATCGGAAAGTTTTAAAACTAAGGCCGTAGGTGTTTTGTCATCGCTAAACTTGTCTAAGAAGGCTTGTTGAAAGGCACCCCATGAGGTGATCGATCCTATTCTCAAGATAAAGTACCATGTGGAATCCATACCAATTAGAGTAAAAGGGAATAAGTGACATACCACATCCTCATCGGCTACTCCTAACATGTGCACAGCTAGGAAGAAAGAGTGAATATGGTTATCAGCTGTGTCTCCCCACTCAGGGTTGAATTTGGGTAATACTCTTTCTGCATTTTTTCATAAGGCATACTGCTACCCAGGTATTGCTATAGCATCCTATGTAAGCCAAGGAGGGAGTGCTCCTAGAGGAGGTGGGGGTTGATTCCCACCTGGAGGAGGAACATTAGCCATATTATGGTTGGGGAGGTTCTGGTTGAAGGTTTACCCTAGGTGTTCTTTGTTAGGATTTCCAAAATTGAGCCAGGGATTACCTTTAGAGGGGGGATCCTCAGGAATTTCTTCCCAAGGAATGTTGATACTTTGCAAAGACTCTAGCACAATATCTTAAAGAGAAGGGGTTGCAGATGTCTCTTCGTTTATGGGAAAGATCCTTGGCTTTCTTTTAGTTGTCAAAGGTAACGAATGAAAGATGGGGAGCTGAGATAGGGAACGACTGTAAGCATGAGAAAGTACTCTGATTGGTTGTTCCTGAGTGACAAGATACTCCCACAGTCTCTCTTCCTTAGGTGACCCAAACATGGGACTTAGAGGGACCTCTGCTTCTTTGAAATGAGGCTCTTCCAAATGGGTGGAATGATCTTTTCGACCTTTACGATCCATACATCAATCTTTTCGAATCCATGCACGGCGTTTATAAATGAAATCCTGAAAGTTGTGGACAGTGGTTCAAGCCATACTCCCACAGTCTCTCTTCCTTAGGTGACCCAAACATGGGACTTAGAGGGACCTCTGCTTCTTTGAAATGAGGCTCTTCCAAATGGGTGGAATGATCTTTTCGACCTTTACGATCCATACATAAATCTTTTCAAATCCATGCACGGCATTTATAAATGAAATCCTGAAAGTTGTGGACAGTGGTTCAAGCCCTCCTTCTAGTGCCAATTTGTTGACACAACAAATTTTCGCTATGCCAACAAAGGGGAACCAACTCAATCGCACACCTCGATTAGATCTGCTTTCGTTTGGAAGGCTAGTTCCAACGAGTTTCAAAGGATCCCGCAAACTATTATAGGTGTTGAAAGATTGCTCCCCAGAGGAAGACTTCCATTAAATCAACAAAAGAAACAACTTACCTATATGTATCAAGTCCTATCTACACTGATTCTACCTACTTATGCTATTCCTAACTATTCTAATCTATCCTATAGGAACATAATAAAAGAGATTAAACATCATATATAGATTCGAAGTCCAAATGAACCAATTATTGAGTTCACCGATGAACAAGTCTGTATTTTAGCTTAATTTCAATCTAATTATTCATACAAGAATACACATTCCTACTTCTACAAATAAAACTTGCAACTAATGTTTAATATAGCTTCGAATCGGAGACCGCTCATGAGTTAACCATGATAACGAATTATATTCAAATAACCAAGACTAATCATAACCTGTCTGTTATCACTATGCACAAAAACAAAACATATATATCTTCATGCCAGTCACAACACCCTGATTTCAAACATAAAAGAAAAAGGACAATGAATCTGAAAAAAGGCTTCTTCTTGACCGAAAAAAGTCTTCTTTGTTAGCATAATAAAATCGACCCCTCTTCTGCCAAAAAAAGTCCTCTACCCATATCTAGAGGTAATACTTATGCAGCAAGACAACTAACCCTCGGTCTTCCTTGACTTTCCACCTTCCCGTTCTTTTCAATATACAAATTAAAATATACAAACATAGAACGGTCAATGAAATCGTTGACACGTCGAGGCCACATTTGTTGGAGCATTTTATTTCCTAGAGGAAATGAATGGATGCCAACAGAAAGAAGAATGATTGCAAGCCATCTCTTCGCACCTGTATCAACTGAATGTTATTCCTTGTTACTTCCTGAAGGCAAATGAAGGCACTGCACTCATCATCAAACATCTAGCATGATTTAAGGTGTATCTGGAGGTAACAACAGCTTCATGGATCTACCCTGTCAGGAGTACCTCCACTTAACATAGAGTGTGCCTCCATTATGCACTTTGGCGGTTCCATATCCCTTTGCATATTTCATTCCAACCCTTCAAAATGCTTATGCATTAGCTCACTGACCTCGCTTCTCTTCTCTTGGTTCTCCCCTACAGAAATAATTAACATTAGCTATGACTATGAGAGATATGATAGAAATGCCCAAAAACAAACCTTGCCTTCATTAAAAGTTTCATAAAGAGACGAACTCTGTAACTAGGAGCTCTGTGAGTCCTTCGGGCCTTAAGTCTCAAGAGGGCGCGATGATCTTTATTTGGTCATGGCATAATGATGGCTTTAAACTTGCTAGGCGATGGGGAAATGATGATTAAAGCAAAACGGATAGTCATGCGATGAAATGGTTAAAGTCTTTTGGCATGGTGGGGATGCATCTCTTTTGAATTTTCTTTCCACTTATTCACGCTCAGTACTGTGAACCAAGAGCCCTCAAGGAATTTCCCCGAAATTTAGGGTTCAAGCATCAGGGGAAGTGATCACACGACGATCTCAGACTCCTACTATCTCAGGTGAGGTTTCAATGCCGGACACGATTCAACCTTCAGGAACCTTTAGGTTGATTCCACGAATTATAGTATCAAGCATTTCATGACACTCTTCAGGCATGCACAGTCATAGTTTCCATTTTAATCTCAGAACGCATTGCAACCATAATTATTAAACCATTGAATCATTCAGCTTTGAAGACATAATTCCATCTAACAACTCCAGTTATCATTTAGAGAAACAAAAGATCAAACTTCTTAGGGGACCCATTCAAATTTTCCCCCAGAGCAGGGTTTAATAGGGTGGTGGTTGTGGCCGCAACAAACTCTAAAAGTGTTATTCCCTGGAGGGAACAATAGTCGAAAAAATGGATAATGGTTGTGGCCACAACAGGTTCCAATATGATTTTTCCTTCCTCATCAAGTTCCAACAATATTGTTTGAACTTAGAGCTTCTCACCTATAACCTTCTTTAAGCATGAAACATGGAAAGCTGGGTGCACTAGGGAAGATGCAAGAAGCTCCAATTTGTATGCCATAGTAACAATATTTTGTAACACCTTATATAGACCATAATACTTTGGTGATAATTTATTATCCTTCTTAGCTTGCTTGAGGGACATTTGTTTGTATGGTTGTAGTCATAGAAATATCCAGTCACCTACATCAAAACTTCTTTTGCTGCGATGTTGATCAGCATGTTGTTGCATTCTATTCTGCACCAAAGTGAGGTTATCCTTTAAGAGTTTGAGAACTTGTTGTTGACGCTCGATGTGATCCTCCACTGCTTGAACCTTATAATTTCCTTTTAAAGATGATGTGATGGAAAGTGGATGATATCCATAAAGTGCCATAAATGGGGTCATTTTTTTGTAGTATGGAAGGAAGTTTTATCCCACCATTCAGCCAGAGGAAACTATTGGAAATAATACTGAGACGGGCAATGAATTAGTATTATCAGATCAATAATTTAATTTTCAAGACTGATTTGTATACGCTACTTCAGCTTAGTGAACTAGCATGTATATGCAATTGTACTTAATGCAACTAGTGTATATGCAGATATCTTTTGATTTACCCAAATTATCATGCATTAAACTTTAACTAGTATATCTAGAATTCATTAGACAATGCAGTAAAAGTAGAATAAAGCATAACACATAAGTAACACACATGAACACCAAGATATAAGGTGGAAACCCAATGTGGGTGAAAAACCACCTGCTGTAATCATCTCTGTCTTCTTTTAATAATAAGAGAATTATGTTTACAATTTTTGTACTGGCGTAGTCTTATACCAGTACGCAGGCTTCTACCTGCAGAAGGCTATAACCTTCTCTCATTCTCCAGCTTCTACTGGAAGGGAGCTACAACCCCCTAGCTCTTGTACTAGCTGATATGTTTACTAGTACGTAGGTTTCGGCCTACAGAAGCCTACAACCTTCTCTTTTCTTCTGGGGACCATGTTTCATAAATTTTCAGACTGGATCCATCAATAACTTCAATCTTCAAATATATCTGCATCAACCAATATCCCTTTTGAACCAACCACAACTAAATCAATAAATCATTCCATCAATCTGATCATTTAAAATGTTGTCACCAGAATACAGTAACCAGAACCCAAGCCAAAACCTAGAACACTGCAATAGCAAACAGAAGCAACTAAAACATATTTTATAAGGTATACGCTATTTGCATGTGTTGAACCTGCATGCATACACACTTTCCTCAAGGCAAACCAACATACAAATCTGCAAATGATATATACGCTGCTTTGATATGCAAAATTAGTATGTATACACTCTTTTTCTAAAGTGAACCTGTGTACAGATCTGTAAATGATGATTTAAACATTACAACTATTCCAGACTTCAGCCATACCTAGATCATCATATTTACAGACTACAACATGCGCCAATTATTCAGATAAATGATCAAACCACATAAAGATAAGCCTTGAGATCCTGATACATCATTAGATCTTATCCTTCATCAAATGTTAAGGTTCATCCTTGCTTCAAATCAATCACAACACCATAAGCCAATAACCTGCATATTAGATCTCGCACTTCATTAGATATTCGATACTTGCACACCATGGCCTAATGATCTCCTCCTCCTTTTTATAGTCTTAGGCCTTTCTCAATATCATGGACCAAAACTACTTAGGACCAATACCTTGGACCAAATACCTGGGGTCAATACCTCGGACCAGATACCTTGGACCAGTACCATGGATCAAAATACCACGGACCAAATGCTTCGGACCAAAAATTTAGTTTTCCAAGGTATACACGTTTTTCCTTCTGTGAAAGTACGTGTGTACATATACGCGGCTTGTATACAATGAACCTGCATGTATACGCAGCTTGGTTAATGGTGAACCTACGTATACCTCTCTTTCTTCATTCTGTGAAGACTGATCTATAATTCTTTGTTGTTTACCTGCTATAATTTCATCTGAGTGAATTGCCTTATGAGCTGATTCCTTGAAGCTGCCCTACATTTCATCAAAACTGTAAACACTACTGTCATGCATTCTGTCACATCTGATATCTCTTCTATAGATTCATCTTGTTAACATATACAGGTGAGTTGTTCTGCTGCAAGTGGGTTGCAATCAAGTACAACACATACATCATAATTCCAACAATCTCCCCCTTTGGACTTGATGGCAACAACCACACCAAGTCACTCTCCTCCTTTGACATCAAGGGCAAAGTGTCATGCTCCCCCTGAGTGCATGTTGAATTCTCTGATATGCTGAAGTGTGCTGATTGAGATGCCATGATCGATTCCATGCTCCACTTGAGCATTAAAAAATTCTACAAAAAGATGTTCTAGAAGAAGAACATGACCCTATACATACACCACAAATGACCTTCCTATCACCAATGACTCATACATACATCCATCTCCCAACCAAGTGGGGATATATCAATTGTTTATACATGTCAAAAACAGGAAACATTACATCATCCATCCCATGCATAGTGGGGTTACAAATTAGGCCTTTTTCATGACCGTTACATTAAAAGATATACATGACATATATAACAGAGACCAAATATCTTAAACAAGACCATGATAGTCATCAGCACTATTATATGATCTGCACCATCAGCAACATCTGTCAACAACATCTAGACCAACAACTTGTATATGTCCATCATTAGTTCCCAAAATATCATCAACCATGTTCTTCCTCTGAACCTGTTCCACCTGTTCACTGTCAGATCTGATCATTGCATATGCCAGTAAGAGATATCAAAGCATCATCATCAATCAGATATACATCAAGTTATCAACAACTTTATGAGGACCAATATATTTCCACATGTTATCAATAGATTGAAAACACCATCAAACAAAGTAGATAATTGACAGAACCATAGCAAACCCCTTTTCCTGAGTCTGGCCTACTGCTTTTCTTTAAACCAACATATACGCGACTGTGCCCACAAAAACTTGTGTATGTACGCGACTACGCTTCATGAAACTCGCGTATAACCACCTTTTTCTGAAAAATAGGATTTAACAGCAGAATGATGAAAAAACTAATCCCAACTTTTGTCTAAGATATTCAAATGTCTCTCTGGGTAGTTGTTTAGTGAATATATCAACAACTTGTTCTTTGGAGGGAAAATACTCCAATTTGACTTTTTGTTCAATTACTTGTTCACGTAGGAAATGATATTTGATGGGTATGTGCTTGGTCTTGGAGTGCATGACTGGATTCTTTGAAATACTGATGGCACTTGTATTATCACGTAGAATGGAGATGGGTGGAGTAGATGTGATTTGAATGTCTTGCAAGATTTTCATCATCCAAAGTAGTTGTGTGCAACAAGATGCAGCAACCACGTATTCTACTTTAGCTGTAGATAATGCAATTGAGCTTTGTTTCTTGCTGAACCAAGACACTAACCTAGAACCCATATAGAATGCACCACCACTAGTGCTTTTTCTGTCATCAACACTTCCTATCCAATCTGCATCTGTATATGCATGAAGTGTAAGATTTGTATCTCTAGGATACCATAAGCCAAAGTTCTATGTTCCTTGAAGATATTTGAAAATTCTTTTGACTGCCTGAAGGTGTGATTCCTTTGGATTTGCTTGGAATCTTCCAAATATTCCCACTGCATGCACGATGTCCAGTCGAGTACCTGTTAGATAAAGAAGACTGCCAATCGTGGATCTGTAAGTTGGTTGATGTACTATTGTTGATTCATCATGTGAGCTAAGACTGAATCCTATTACCATTGGAGTACATACTAGTTTAGAATCTTCCATGCCATACTTTTTTAGGATCTGTTTGAGATATTTGGTTTGTGAGAGAAAAATACCATCTTTATTTTGTTGAATTGTAGACCAAGAAAATAGGTGAGCTCACCAAGCAAGGACATTTCAAATTCTTGTTGCATTACTGAAGAAAAATTCTGACTCATGGATTCTTCATTGCTACCAAAAATGATATCATCAACATACACAACAATTATTAGCAATTTACCAGTGTCCATCTTTGTATATAGATTTCTATCTGCTGACCCCTTTGAAAAACCCTATTGGTGTAGATATTTGTCAAGATGGTAATACCATGCCCTTGGAGCCTGTTTTAGACCATAGAGAGATTTTCTGAGTTTGCATATAAGTTTTGCATCATTTCCAAGAACGAATCCTTCTGGTTGTTCAATATAGACTTCTTCTTCTAAGTCTCTATTAAGAAAGGCAAATTTTACATCCATTTGGTATACTTCGAACTTCTGAAAACTAGAAATAGCAAGAAACATTCTTATGGCTTCAAGTCTAGCAACAGGTGCAAAAGTTTCTTCAAAATCTATACCTTCTTGTTGAGCATATCCTTTACAAACAAGTATGTTCTTGTTTCTAATAATTTCTCCATTTTCGTTCAGCTTGTTTTTGAATATCCATTTAGTTCATATGGTATTCTTATCATGAGGTCTAGGAACTAATTCCCAAGTATTATTATTTTCAATTTTCTCAAGTTCTTCATTCATGGCCTTGACCCAACATTCATCTCTGCATGCTTCATTTATATTTTGAGGTTCAGTGGAAGATAGTAATGCTAGATAGCTTGAAGTTTCGACAATGGTTCTTCTAGTCTACACACCTGCCCCTTTTTCCCCTAAAATTTGAGTTTCTGGATGATTTTTCTAAACATACCTGGATGGAGTCTTTTCTTCTATCGTTATCTCTTCTTCTGGTGCTTCATTGGTTTCTTCCTCAGAATCAGTGTGATTTGATGTGGGAAAATGATCCTCATCTTCTTCATTATCATAATCTTCGGTTTTTATCTATTTTGGATTTTTGCATGCTTCATCAACCACAACATCAATACTTTCAATCATTTTCCCAAGTATTTTATTGTAACATTTATATCCTTTACTTCGGGAAGAGTAGCTAAGAAGAATACCTTCATCTGCTCTGGGTTCAAACTTACCAAGTTTTTCGTCAATCCTTTTTATGTAACATTTGCTTCCAAAACATTGAAGTATTTTATAGTAGGAGTCTTACCATACCAAAGTTCACGTGGAGTTTGAATGTTGTTTACTCGAACATTTGCTTGGTTGAGAATAGTGACAACGACGAATGCAGCTTCACCCCAGAAGGTTGCAGGAGTTCCAGATTCATTTAGCATAGCACGAGCCATTTGTTGAACGGTTTTGTTCATCCTTTCTATCACTCCATTTTGTTGAGGAGTCCTTGCGATGGAGAACTGCATTTTTATTCCATGTTGTTCACAAAAGTCAAAGAATTCATCCGAGGTCAACTCCCCTTGTTGGAGAGGTAAATCCCCTCTACGGATAGAGGCGATCCCTACTAGCCCAGAACGGGTCTAGCAACAATCAAACAATGCTATCACGCAAGTTCCTAATTGCAAATAAAAGGTAGGTGATGAAGACCTACTTGAGATCCAGCGCTTCCGTTTGTAGAAGAGATGTTGCCCACGTTCCTTTGCCTTGGCCGGTCACAATCCTCCACTATCCACGTGAATGGACACCTGCACACAAAGAGAACAACACAAACACAAGCGTGAAATCTAATATATGCAATTATACATCAGTCAGGAAGGATATAATTCAACATCAACCATTAAAAGTACAAC
>APFE030251689.1:0-46368 GCA_000404065.3 Pinus taeda
CAGGAAGTGCAAAATTTTTTGAGGATAATGAGTTTGTGGGGGGAGATATGACAAAAGATTGTATTTTTGAAGAAGAAGAGACGAATGCGAATGAGACTATGGACCAAAGTCCTAGTTTTGTTCAAATTCCGATTGCGTTTAGAAATACATCTTTTGACAATGTGCAAACTTCATCATCCCAAACAACTCAGTTAGAAATTCAACATGGAATAGAGAACACAAATGGACCTGAACCCGACCCAAACCCTCACATTGACATGACAAATGTTGATGGCCTAGGGCCTGTGGGAGATTCATAAGTTGGTAATGATGTTCCTCCTCCTGTTGAAGATCAAGTTGTAAATGAACCTCAAGAAAATCTAGAGCCTGTGCCAATTAGGAGATCTACTAGAGAGAAAATATCTACACAATCTAAGGATTAAGCATATCTTCAAGAACATGAGTTTGACATTGGCATGTTTGAAAATGATCCTGTTAATATCAAACAAGCTGTGGAAAGCTCTAACTCTCAAATGTGGATTAGTGCCATGAATGAAGAGATGAAATCTATGTATGACAATGACGTTTGGGATATCGTTCCGTTGCCTAAAGACAAGAAACCCGTTGGTTGCAAATGGATATTTAAGACTAAGCGGGATTCTAAAGGCAATGTTGAAAAATACAAGGTACGTCTTGTTGCGAAAGGTTTCACACAGAAAGAAGGCATTGATTATAAAGAGACTTTCTCTCCAGTTTCATCGAAAGACTCTTTAAGGATTATATTGGCGCTTGGAGCACATTATGATTTAGAACTTCATCAGATGGATGTAAAGACGGCGTTTCTCAATGGTGACATTGATGAAACGATCTATATGAAGCAGCCAGAAAACTTTGTATCAGGTGATGCAAGGTCTATGGTTTGCAGACTTAAGAAATCTATCTATGGGCTAAAACAAGCATCTCGACAATGGTATTATAAGTTTCACCAAGTTGTTAGCTCATTTGGTTTTGAGTCTAACATAGTAGATGAATGTATATACCTTAAGTTTTGTGGCAGTAAATTTATTTTCTTGGTTTTATATGTAGATGACATATTGCTTGCCAGTAACAATAAGGATATGTTGCATCAAACTAAGAATTTTTTATTTAAGAACATTGAAATGAAAGATCTTGGTGATGCATCATTTGTTCTAGGGATTGAAATACTTAGAGATAGATCTCAGGTATTCTAAGGTTATCCCAGAGGAACTATATCGATAAGATTCTAACAAGATTTGGCATGCAAAACAGCAAACCAGGAGATACCCCTATATCAAAAGGAGATAAGTTTAGTCTAAAACAATGTCCCCAAACTGACTTAGATAAAAACCTCATGAAAGATATTCCCTATGCCTTAGCCGTGGGTAGCATCATGTATGCAAAAGTATGCACGCGTCTGGATATTGCGTTCATTACCGGAATGCTAGGGAGATATTTGAGTAACCCAGGTATGGAACACTGGAAGGCAGCCAAGCGAGTGTTGAGATACCTAAAGAGAACAAGGGACTATATGCTCACGTATCGGAGATCGGAACAACTCGAGGTCATTGGATATACCGATTCTAATTTTGCAGGATGTGTCGACAGCATGAAGTCAACATCAAGATACATCTTTATGATGGCAGGTGGTGCTGTGTCATGGAAGAGTGCTAAACAGTCATTGGTAGCCTCCTCCACTATGGCAGCTGAATTTGTTGCATGCTTTGAAGCATCTAATCATGGCGCATGGCTGAAGAACTTCATCACAAGTCTGAAAATTGTGGATTCTATTCAGAAACCACTCAAATTATTATGTGACAACAATTCAGCAGTGTTATACGCAACCAACAACCAAAGTTCGTCAAAGTCGAAGTACATTGACATTAAGTTTTTGGTTGTAAAAGAGAGAGTGCAGAATAATGAATTATGTATAAAACACATAGGTACAGACTCCATGATTGCGGATCCTCTTACTAAAGGATTACCAACCAAGAAGTTTCACCAACATGTTGCTTGTATGGGTGTAATATCTGTTTAGGATGATTAGAAAATGTGGGAGTCTGAATATGTTTTAAGTTTTGTTTTTGATGTTCTATATAATGCAATTGTAAACATTTGTTATGATATATACAAGTTGCATTCAGTTTCAGTTTCATTATTTCTTTCTTTAAAGTTTAAATTTTTTGGCCTCATACAGTAAAGTAAAGGTGACTCAATTAGAAATAGGCACCTCTAATCACACTTGCGTGTAATTTCTAAACTATATGTCCAAATCAGATTCATGTCATTCAATTATGTTGGCAACGTGATTTATGTCAGTTTAGTTGCGAATAAATGTGACAAATGCTGCTTAAGTCCTTTGTTAGCATAATTGATGGACGGAATTGTTTAAGAAATACGATAAGTAAAGACAGAAAAGTTGCATGCAATAAAGTTAAGGATATATAATCAAAAGGTTGCACTTGTCCATGTGGGAGATTGTTGGATTTAGAGACGTCTAATTACAATAATTAGGTTGGACATGCGTGCATTATGATTATGATATCAAATACTGTCAGCAAAATTACGTTTATGTAATGATTAAATATGCCAAATAATGTGATTAATTAAGTTATGGCATTAAACGTATTTAAATAAGGATTTGGATACAAATACATATAAAATAATGTTAATCAATTATAATTGTTAATGGACCGATTATAATTGATTGAAATAATAGCAGTAATAAATTTCTTGACAGCCGAAATCGGCTGCCCTAGGATTGGGGCTGAAATTTAGCTGTCAATTGACAGCCCAATTTCGGCTGCCCTAGGATTGGCGCTGAAATTTAGCTGTCAATTGACAGCCAAATTTCGGCTGCCATAGGATTGGGACTGCTATAAAAGGGCTGAGTCTCCAAGGCTTGCAATCACTCAGAGAAAACAATCTGCTCCATTGAAGACTTGATACTCTATCAAGGATAGCCAGAGAAAAGGATTGCAAGTTCTTGGAAGGATTCAAGAGCCAACAACTCAATCAAGACCAGGAGCTTTAGAAGATGGAAAGTAAGTTTGTTCCGTTGTGCATTATTTTCAATTTCTTACATAGGAGTAGATCTTTGGTTAGGGTTTAAAGTAATTAGGAAAACCAACAAATTAAATCTAACACAAAGTGGACAGAATCTGCCCATGGTATTTAGTATTTACTGTGGTATTTGCCTATGGGATCTGCTTATTGTATTTGCCTTCCATTTTCAAGGGAAAATTATAAAATAAGGTTTCTAGAGAGTCCATCAAGCCTGTTAAAGGGGATAGGAGCTAAGCAGCCTATCCTATTTGCCTTCGTTTTTCGAGGGAAAATAATAAAATAAGGTTTCTAGAGAGTCTACCAAGCTTATTAAAGGGGATAGGAGCTAGGCATTTGGATCATCCATAGTTTGTCATCTTATTGTGTTTTGTGGAGAACTTGGCCAGGCCAGTTCTAGTTTGATCCCTAGGACGAAAACCCCACAAGTGTGATTTGTTTGGTGGATCTATCCAGGTTCCACAATTGTGCTTCAGTGTCTTTGATTTCTTCTGCATTGAGCAGCTGTGTATGCCGAGGCAGGGGCTCCATTATTTTGTTTGTATTTGGGCATGTCTCATTTTCTAAGTATTAAATGAAATAAGGGCTGCATTTTCCAGATCCCTTTTGTGTTCATTGTTTGTGGAAAGTATTTTGATCAGAACACCTAAATGTGCCAAATTTGTGGATTAATTCATTGTCAGATATCTTATAGTGGTATCAGAGCCAGGTTTTCCTGCCAGCCTGAAAGTTTATTGCAAAATAATTTTGAAAATGATTGGGGGTTTGAGGAGAAGCTAGTTTTCGGTGATCTGCCATAATCACCTTAACTAGTAGTCTATCAATTTCGGTGGCTTATTCACATACACCCTAGTTGATACTTGCAGAAAGAACAATTAGTTTATTGGTATCTTAACATTAAAGATTTTGCAGGTTGATTGGCAGATACATTCCTTTCTCATAGATCAAGTTTATCTTTATTCTGGAATCTGTTATTACCAGGTCAAACCCATTGGATCTCTGGAGCAAATCGCAGATCAAAGAGGAGCTATTGCTCAAGTCCAAAATTAGAAGAGCATTAGATCTGGGTTTGTTTGTGGATCTAATCATTATAAGGCCGAAACTTAATAAAGTTGAAACTTAATACTCCAGTAGATATCATTGAGACCCAGAAGGTCGATCCATTACTGTCATAATTGTTAACGGGTCATGGGGTAATTCTTTGTTGTTGTTGAGTTATTCGCCACCGCGTTATTCACATAAGGATTAAAGACTGTAAGCAGAGAGGCCATAGCCAAATATTTATTTTGAAGACTGTCAATGTTAACTGGAAGTTAACACTAGAGGGCCGAGACATTGTTCAGGAGATTACACTGTTAAAGGGGGTTTGATTTTGTCTCCATCACAAAGATCCACGTTGACTGGACTTTATAAGAAGGTCCAGTTTCTTGTTTAGAAGGACTGGGCTCTCTCCTGTTGTTAGTTGTGCGTATACCTTTGTTGGGAGACGAACTTCCGTTTTACAGTTAGTCGAGGAGGAAATTCGGTAGATCTTTTCAATTGCTTAGCCCTGTAAGGTTGGGTGAAGTATTCTAGCGTTTCATTGTCCCAGCCTTTGGAGGTAGATAAAATCCAAGTTTGCATTTGCATGTGGCCAAGAGCTGAATCCAGCAACAAACACGGAACGCATATCCTAGCCACGTCCATGTTTGCAGATCAGTTAAGAGGTTAGGGCCAAGAAGCCATAAGCGAGAATTGATCGTGACTTGACGTTTCCGGGGGGACTGATCATGGGTCAACGCTGAGTGGACGAATCACTGACGGAGCGATCAAAAGTGTGGAGTTATTGGCAATGAGCATATAAATTTAATTGACCCTGCGCTGTATCAAATTGAAGTTGGTCCGAGTATGCATGCCGATCAGTTTCCAGAGTAACGAGTTTGTTGGTCGGAGTGTGCATGCTGATCAGTTTCCAGAATAACTAGTTTCCAGGATACTGAGCGTGTGTGATCTGGTCCAGAACGTCGATTTCGTGGATGGAGTTGATGGTTAAGCGTTGAGCGTTAGGATTATGAGCGTTGGGATCTATTTGGCATATACGTGTGCTTGGGGTCATAATCCTGTGTGAATCAGTTGTGGATCTTACAGGCTTTCTAGCAGTGGGCGCTCCTGCGTAACATAATAACCTGGCAACAATTCAATCTGGTGGATCCATATGGGACGTGGTGGAACTAGTGAATTGTTGTCATGACCACATCTCTTGAAGACAGTATTCATATAGCAACCAGTTCGCCGTAATTTGAAAAGCCGAGAAACTAGGATCAAGGGATTAAAGGACACCTCCCTATAACCCTATCTGCTTCTTGCTTCTTTTTTTTAATCACTAACATGATTGAAGGTTGTGCTCCAACTCCATTTCATGGAAAACAAATGATGACCTCTCAGTAGGTGAAGTTGTGGGGCACCTACCACTACCCTCAACCTCAGACATAGATAGCCCTGGGGTATTCAACCCTATTTGCAGTTGCCTCTTTCTTTTTGGCCTTTGCATAAATTGCATCATGTGTAGCTTTCATAACCTTCGGGTTAAATGACTTACAAATCTCAACATCATGCCCAAGAATTTTAGCCAAATGGTTTCAACCGACTAACCCGTCCTGTCATATGTTGGCCATGTTACCCACCACCTATGGGTGGTATATATGGGAGACAAAAATTCTCCTAGATGGTCCTCAATTGGAAGCCACCAGCCCCTTGCAGCTGCCAGATAGCTCATTGTGCCATTGTCTCTGCCACTTGAGCCAGCCATGTGGCCCCTCAACCACTTGTCATGAATGTATGTTTGAAGGTGGGTCTCCCAACCCCAAAGGTATGGATTTTCATTGGTATAGTTGAGTAATTTTCCTTACTTGTCATGGGCACTTTTGAGCATGGATTGTGTAATGTTCCTAAACAAGAATATAAGTGATATACAAAGCATGCAAACAATCCAGCAATCATAAAAACGAAATATACATTAAGCACCCATGGAAACGCTGGAAATAGAGAACTATTGAGCCATTTTATTACTTCTTCAGGAGAAAAAACAATAGTAAAATAGAATGGTGCACCTGGGCTTGTCTCAATGGACAAGCATGATAAAACCCAGGTGAGAAAATGTTGAACTGAAGGCGGCTACCACTGCTGCACCAAACTGAATTGCACTGCCCCAAAAAATTGTTGTCTGCTGACTTCGAAGGGCTGGAATCACTGCTTCGCATGCTCAGAAAATTATGAGATTTCAACTCCTTGCTCTTTGGCCTAAACTTAGAAAAACCCATGAAGGAATTGGCCAAATGTTGACCTCGGAATTTTGGCCCAAATTCCCCTTAGCTCCTCTAGTTGTTGGCTCAGTTGGGACCCTTGTTTGACCCCTTAGATCTGCCTAGAAAATTCAATAAAATTAAGGGTGTGATCCTTGCCCAAAACCTAGAAAAATCCATAAAGGAATTTGGATGGTTTAGACTTCTGAAATTCGACCCCCTTGGTGCCCAGCTTCAGCTGCAACTGCAAAACTCAGCCTGTTGGAATCTGCCTGTAAATCCTTTCGAAAATGGACCCAAAGTGTTGGGTTGACCTCTACTATCAATCCCCTAACTTCTCGGATGGGCTTCTGACCTATGGCACCTGCTCCTTAGCTCCATGAAATTGTTGGACTGGCCCTCTGCGCTGTCCCTAAGCCCAGTAATTGGCACCGCTAGGATGTTGGTTCTGCTGGCTCCGAAACTTACAAGAAAGGTTGGCCCTTTGTTTCTCTCACAATCCTCTAACTCTCCTGGCAAATGCTTGATCACTGATAGCTCCAAACTTCCCCTGCATATTCTCCAGCTAGCCAGAAATACGCAGTCCCTGTTGTGGCTGAATGGTAGTGCTATAACACTACTGGAACTCCTGAAATACTTTTGGAACTACCTCTCTAGGGCGGTCACGGATGGTCCCTCGAAGTAGAGGTTGAATCTCCCGTTTGAGAGATTCGTGGCTAAATAACTGGTTGACTCAGTGAAACAGCAGAGCGAACAATCAAGTAATCTTGATTGCATGGTGTAAGAATGAGCTCCAAAATGAAATCTGCGCACTCCTTATAACTTCTTGGGCCTCCCTAGCCTCATGTGGGCCCCTCCATCCACCTATTCGACTTTCCCTCCAAGCTATTTGAATGGGCCAATTTGAACTCCCATGTGGGTGGCCCCCACATTCCTCTAGCAACCAAATAAAGTCGAATTACCTCCTAAGTCCATAAGTCGAAAATGATGGGTTCTCTTCCTTAGCCAAAATTGTGCAAAATTGTGTAGAAGCACCCTGTTACAAATGTATTTGAGAGGGGGCATGACAGATTGGTGGGAGGGATTTGTGAAAATTTCGCTACAGTGATTGATTTATCTATCCTACTTATTTGCAATAATAAGTTATTTACCAATGCTTCAGTAAAAATCAAAATAAATTCAGTTGCAGACTTCACAAATTAAGAAGTGAAAATTAAATAGGCAAGAGAAACACTAGCATATGAACAATCACATTGACACACTTGTTTTTGGACAATCGTACCCGAAAAAACCCAATGCGGGAAAATTGGTGCAGCAAATCTGAGGGTTTCTATTATTGTGAGTAAATTTCCGAATACAATCTAGATGCCCCAAGCAATCCACTCAGAGAAGATAACTAATAGATAAATAGTGAGAATTTTCTCACACTAAATCTGGAGATTTTACACTAGCCCCAGCTCCTTGATGACCCACTGTGCAGTCTCTTTGTGCACCTACGTAGTCACTACGTGGCTTCTGTGTGGAGACTCCCTCTAACTGCGTCACCCTAGCTATTGTTGGTTCTGCTACTGAGAAATCGAGATTTCTCCTGCCAATCACCCACAGTGATTCCTGGCACTGATCTCTGCTATCCCCCAGCAATTCTGCGTCAACCTCCTCCCATTGTTCCATTGTCCCTCCTTGGCACTACACTGGCTCTTTGATCCTTCACTGTCTTCTCAGAAGTATATTCATTGGAACTGGAAATCACTTCCTACCAGTGCTACCTTTGATCCTCACTGCTTGATCACTTTTTCGAATTCCTTAGCTGTCATGTCCCTTTATAAACACATTTGTAACAGGGTGTTGCTACACAATTTTGCACAATTTTGGATAAGGAAGAGAACCCATCATTTTCGACATAGGGACTTAGGAGGCAATTCGACTTTATTTGGTTGCTAGTGGAATGTGGGGGCCACCCACATGGGAGTTTGAATTGACCCATTCGAATAACTTGGAGGAAAAGTCGAATAGGTGGATGGAGGGGCCCACATGAGGCTAGGGTAGGCCCAAGGAGTTATAAGGAGGGAGCAACTTTCATTTTGGATTCATTCTTACACCTTGCAATCAAAATTACTTGACTGTTCACTCTGTTGTTTAGCTGAGTCAACCGGTTGTTTAGCCACGAATCTCTCAAGCGAGAGATTCAACCTCTACTTCGGGGGACCATCCATGCCCGCCCTAGAGAGGCAGTTCCATAAGTATTTCAAGAGTTCCGGGAGTGCTACAACACTACCATTTAGCCACAACAGAGAGTGTGTATTTCTGGCTAGCTAGAGAATACGCAGGGGGAGTTTGGAGTTATCAGTGATCAACCATTTGTCGGGAGAGTTAGAGGATTGGGAGAGAAGCAAAGGGCCAGCCTTTGTTGTGAGTTTCAGAGCCAGCATCCTAGCAGTGCGAACTACAGTTACTTAGGCTTGCGTAGAGAGCCATCACTAGGCTCACGTGGGAGTTGGAGGAAGGAATTGTAGAGCTAGAGCTAGTCGGGAGAAGTAGGAGATCACTTGGAGGGCCATTTGAGGAGGATTGATGGAGTTGGGAGAGCAGAGATTGACAGGATCAGTGACAGCAACAAAATTTGAAATTGGAGGAGGGCCAAGTTATGAAGGGTCAATTTTTTAAGGTTGGAACCAACGGAAACCCTTTCTAGGTTTTTCTAGGTTTTGGGTAAGGATCACACTCCTAAATTTATAGAATTTCTTGGGCAGATCTAAGGGGTCAAATAGGGGTCCCAACTCAGCTAGCAACTAGAGGAGCTAAGGGGAATTTGGGCCAAAATTCCAAGTTCAACATTTGGCCAATTCCTTTGTGGGTTTTTCTGAGTTTAGGCCAAGGAGCAAGGAGCTGAAATCTCATAATTTTTTGAGCACGTGAAGCAATGATTCCAGCCCTTCGAAGTCAGCAGACAGAGCAGTTTTCTTGGCCAGGGTAGTTCAATTTGGTGCAGTAGTTGTAGCAACTTTCGATTCAGCATTTTCTCACCTAGGTTTTGTCATGCTTGTCCATTGAGACAAGCCCAGGTGCACCATTCTATTTTACTATTGTATTTTCTCCCGAAGAAGTAATAAAATGGCTCAACAATTCTCTATTCCAATGTTTCCATGGGTGCTTAATGTATATTTCATTTTTCTGATTGCTCGATTGTTTGCATGCTTTGTATATCACTTACATTCATGTTTAGGAACATTACAGTGGTATCAGAGCCATAATCTTGGCTCAGCGTGTGGGAAATATTAGAATCAAACAACATGGCGATCACCTCGAATGAGGTGATGAGGATACAACAAATGATGATTGATGTGGGGAAGAAGTTGATTCATTCCTCAGTTGGGAATCCAGACATGATTGCAAATGATGTGCAGTTATTGGGGGAAAACTAGAGGGCATACCAATCATTGGGTCATGGCATTTAGGGGTCCCTCTCTTTTTGGGAATTTTGTGAACTAAGGGGGTATGCACAAACCAATAGAGATTCAATGGGATTTTGCAGGGATGACGAGAAGTATTAAGAAAAAAGATGAAAGAGTAGTTGAAGGTGCCATGGTTAGCAAAGAGATAGTTGAGCATACACCCATTGATGAGGCATCATCCATTGATAAGGTATTCGGGGTTGTGACCGAGCTCTCAGGTGATAACAATGCACCACAGGTTGGTGAGGTGTTGGAAGACAGCTCCACTATTATTGAGGAGCCGATAGGTACAGAGACCTCTAGATCTATGACAGAGTTGCCAGACGACAGTCGCCTACAACTGACTAGTGAGCATATTGTGCATATTGGGTTGTCTATGGAGGAGCAGTCGAAGGCTCATGTCAAGCCCGTGATGGAGGAGGATGTGCATCCATCCCTTGGGCTAGCCATTGATGAGGGGCGACATAGAGGTCACGCATTGGGTTTTCAGCACAATTCACTTCAGAGGCCCACTGTCGGGGTCTATAGCATTATCAACCCACCCTTCTACATTGGATTGAGGGAGGCCGAGTTGTATAGGCATACCCGAGGGGGTGGACAGGTTAGTAGGACTGAACTAAGCATGATACCACATCAGCTTGGAGGGCTTGTTCCTTCCGCAGAGGATTACACATTCGATCTCTCCTTTAGGATTGGATGGCGAGAGGTAGTGAGCTAGTACTCGATGGAGTAGGTTAGGTAGTTGGATACATCCATGGCCACATGTCAGTAGAGGCCATGGATTACCAGAGGGACTCGAGGGTCAGACTATTTTTGGGATCCAAGTGGGATTTTCCATCACATCATAGAGCTGGTAGGTAATGATAGTAGCTATGGGATGGATTTGACGCTTGAGTGCACCCACATTTTCAGATCTCCATCAGAGCCCCAGTTAGCACTAGTGACAGGATGGTTTGACAAGGGAGCAAACAGATTTCATGAGTTGTCTTGGCATAGTGACGGTGCGTGGAGTCACAGGGTGACTAGCTTACTCTGGCAGGAGCTGGTAGGAGGAGGTGGCGTCGATAGGCTATCAGATAGAGCATTGTATGGAGAGATTGCTCTCTTAGTCGCATATAGGACACAAGGACTATTGAGGATAGGCGTAGTAGTGTCATTTATGTTAACATGTGGGGAGTCGGACCGCCCAGGTCTTTCAGAGCAAATGGGGGGATGTAACCCACATCATGGAGAGCGTACTAACAGAGAGGTGGATATTTTGGCCCATGCAGGATACTGTATGTTACAGGGTGGTACGATAGTAGGCAGTGGTACACAAGACTACATAGAGTTATGTCATAGCGTCCAATGTTATGTAGAGGGATGCAGTCTAATGCATACAGACCCAACGTTAGGCCATAGCATCCAATGGTGTGCAAGGCCATGGAGTGAGGAGCCGGGGCTTGCAAAGGAGCATGGATATGCAGGGTGGTGTGTCATAGTATGTTGGACTGCGTTGTGGAGTGGAAGTGCCTCACACCGCATTGAGTACATGTGGGGAGTGACAAGTACAATGACACATGCGGGACTCAGACCAGTACAGGATGGCATAGTCGTAGCCGAGGGTATCCAACAGTGTACAGGGGTAGGTCGCGGTGTACAGTGGCATGTTCCAGAGTACTGGGATGATCAATGGTATGCAGGGATGTATAGCGCTGCACAACAAGGCCTTGGAGTATTGCCTCCAGGGAGACACTTGGACAGAAACATTCGGCATACCCTTGGGCGTAGTTCACCCAGGATCGATGAGGACACAGACGAGTGATACTTGATGGTATCCACGGGGACTCACACGCCTGACCCTCTTCTACATCCCTCATCGGCGCAGACGATTTTGTTGTCGACTTTCTACACTCTAGGCATAAGCAGCAGGGGGCAAGGAACTCAACCGAGGCAATGTTTTAAAACTCCGACTCCGACTCCGACTCGGCCGAGGGTCGACTCCGACTCCGACTCCGACTCAGTATCGACTCGGCTAGCTCGATTTCAATGACTCGGTCGTTGTAAAAAATACATTAAATATTTATTTTTTATAAAAACGCATAATTTTAAATATTTTCGTTCATGTTTCCAAACACACAGCATTAGAATACATATAGAAGACAACATATGATCAAAGTAGGCTCATGAATATATCCATTATATCAAAATGGCACCCAATGCACTATCCAATACATACACAATGTTGATATAGAGATCAAAACAAAAACACATAACCAAGGAGGCTATAAATGGCCTCTACAACAAAATTCTGTGACTAGTACTACTGGTAACTGCTAGAGTTGCCAACATCATCTGGCTCAGTGTTACTCGGGAGCGGGAGCAAAAATGGGGAGCGAGAGCGAAAACGGGAGTGGGAGCAACATTTTCAGAAGCTCCTGGTTTGGGAGCGAATCATGGAGGAGTTCGACAACCAATGTCACTAACATCAAGGTACATAGAGGGATTGGTGCTCTTGATTAAATACGAGTTCCCATACCCTAATACATGACCAAAATTCAATGGAAACATTGCAATCCTCCAATCCTAAAATCCTGAAAAACTGATAAGTCTGTTGGATTTTGAATGAAAATCTAAAATTCTACTTTCTCCATATGAAATCCAATGAGGTACGGAACCATTCTCAAACATCCTGAGTCATTTAATGGTAATGTTAAAAATTTAAGTGCCACTTTTACTTTAAGAATTTAACATTACCATGAAATTTGAATAGCATATCAATACTAGGAGAGGGGAATGGACCCCAAATAGCACTTAAGCAATTTAGAAAACACCTTGGAGTCCCCAACAATCAGCTAAATGTTAAAATGTTAAAATTTTTTAGAAAAATCCCTGTTTTTTTGGGTGACTGGCCGGATTTAATGACTCGGTCGAGCAGATGTGGAAACGGCCGAGTTGGCCGAGTCATGGCTGACTCGACCTCCCGAACCGTTTCCTCTACCGAGTCATATTTCTGGGCAATGAAACGAATCAACTCGGCCGTTTCCGTTTCCAATCGGCCAAATTTTAAAACTATGAACCAAGGTATTTGGGTGACACTCAGCACATTAGGGGGGAGACTTTTCAATAGTGGCATTGGGTTGGTGCATTAGTTGACAGCCACAGGTTGGGGGATGAGGTGATCATATGCGGGGGTGGCATATCGTTCATCACCGAGCCTACGTCTAGGGATCTAGTCTCGAGGGAGACTTGTGTAACTCTTTTCTCAGGGCATGTCAAGACCGAGCATGAGAAGAGGATAGAGGTTACGACTGAGGTAGTTTCCCAATATGTGTTCGGGCTCCAGACCTTATATTGGCACATTATCGAGAGGGCGGATGGCAGACCCAAGGGAGATGGTTGGCAGGGAAAGGAGGGATCATCATACCTTGAGTCAATTACGAGTATCAGATACCCATCTTTTAGTTGCATTCAGGGGATAGCTCTTTGGCACACATGGCTTCCAGCGATCATCGGTACTACACTGTGGCAGGCACGTGGCACAGTAGCATGCATCAGCTTAGCCCACAATATATGGAGCCTATATAGTGATCACATGTAGGAACTAGAGTCGAGGACCAAAGGGATTCCATCAATTGGCAGGGCTATGTCGTAGCAGGTCTGGCTATGTGATGCAGGGATTCAGTTGATCGATAGATCACTAGTGATGAGCGAAGTCGTGGTAGAGAGTGATATAGTTCGCTCTTGGGATGACACATGGGGGTTCACAGACGGTTTCATCATATGGGGAGGCAGACATTCTTTGTTACTACACAAGTTCAGAGTCAGATTTAGATGGGTTGGCCTGGGTGCCATGGAGATGCCCAGGCATGATGTGTCTCACCTCTTTCAGTATTCCACCATCGAGTTCCAGGAGAGAAGGATACTGACTACGCACGATGGGGAGTGTGACATAGTCAGAATAGCGCAACGTCAACTTGGTGGCACCACTCTGGGACTAGCAGGGAATTGGGGCATCACATCTCTTCACAGCTCAATAACCTTTAGGGATGCGTCAACTACTGCAGGGGGAGATCATACGGATCTTCCATTGGGCTTTAGCGAGTCACTAATGGAGCAGGGGACTTCTGGTACTTTCACCGGGCAGGATAGTGAGTGGAGCGAGAGGAGCTTCATGTTGGACAGGATTGCCTGGGATCCTGGTATTGAAGGATTCTTCCATATCAGGACAATGCAGAGGTCAGGCACAATCTAGTGGCACATTTGGGACCCTGGCACATTTTACAGTGACAGTGGGGAGCAACAGTTAGAGAGGTTGCTTGCTCAGGCATTGCTTGAGGACAAGCAACTTTTTTTGGTGCATTGTAGGAGCTCATCAGATGAGGGTGCCACCTGGGAGGGTGAGCACATTTTGGAGCACCCAGCTTTGAGGTTGCTCGACGACAAGCAAAATTTGGGAGGGGAGGACTGTCATGTCCCTTCTCAAACACATTTGTAACAGCTTGCAGCTACAAAATTTTGCACGATTTTGGCTAAGGAAGAGAACCTATCATTTTTGACTTAGGGACTTAGGAGGCAATTCGACTCTATTTGGTTGCTAGTGGAATGTGGGGGCCATCCACATGGGAGTTTGAATTGGCCCATTCAAATTTCAAATAACTTGGAGAGAAAGTCGAATAGGTGGATGGAGGGGCCCACATGAGGCTAGAGAGGCCCAAGGAGTTATAAGGAGGGAGAAACTCTCATTTTGGATTCATTCTTACACCTTCCAATCAAAATTACTTAACTGTTCACTTTGTTGTTTAGCTGAGTCAATCGGTTGTTTAGCCACGAATCTCTCAAGCGAGTGATTCAACCTCTACTTTAGGGGACCATCTGTGCCCGGCGCCCGCCCTAGAGAGGCAATTTCATAAGTATTTCAGGAGTTTCGGGAGTGCATTACAGCACTACCATTCAGCCACAACAGGGAGTGCGTATTTCTGGCTAGCTAGAGAATATGCAAGGGGAGTTTCGAGCTATCAGTGAACAAGCATTTGCCGCGAGAGTTAGAGAATTGGGAGAGCAGCAAAGGGCCAGCCTTTCTTGCGAGCTTGGGGCCAGCATCCCTGCAATCTGATTTACAGTTACCTGGCCCTGTGTAGAGAGCCATCACTAGGCTCACGTGGGAATTGGAGGAAGGAATTGTAGAGTTGGAGTTGGCCATGAGAAGTTGGAGATCACTTAGAGGGCCATTTGAGAAGGATTGCTAGAGTTGGGAGAGCAAAGATTGACAAGATCAATCACAACAACAGAATTCGAAAATGGAGGAGGGCCAAGCTATGAAGGGTCAAATTTTGAAGGTTGGAACCAAGGGAAACCCTTTCTGGGTTTTTCTGGGTTTTGGGCAAAGATCACAACCCTAAATTTATAGAATTATCTGGGCAGATCTAAGGGGTCAAACGGGGGTCCCAACTCAGCTATCAGCCAGAGGAGCTAAGGGGAATTTGGGCCAAAATTCCAAGGTCAACATTTGGCAAATTCCTTCTTGGGTTTTTCTGGATTTAGGCCAAGGAGCAAGGAGCTGAAATCTCATAATTTTCTGAGCATGGGAATCAGTGATTCCAACCCTTCGAAGTAAGCAGACAGAGCAGTTTTCTGGGGCAGCGCAGTTTAGTTTGGTGCAGCAATTGTAGCAGCCTTCAGTTTAGCATTTTCTCACCTGGGTTTTGTCATGCTTGTCCATTGAGGCAAGCCCAGGTGCACCATTCTATTTTACTATTGTATCTACTCCTGAGTAAGTAATAAAATGGCTCAGTAGTGCTTTATTTCCAGTGTTTCCATGGGTGCTCAATGTATATTTCGTTTTTCTGATTGCTAGATTGTTTGCATGCTTTGTATACACTTACATTCTTGTTTAGGAACATTACATTAGCAAAACCTGTCCTAGGAATATCGAACTGATTGATCAACTCTCTATATGTATCAAATGAACCCCAAGCCTCCTTATACTTTTCTCGTTGAGACTTCAACGGTCGAGATTAAGTCTCTGATCAATGGCTAAGATTAAATTTTGACTTGATCAACTTTCTAGAACATTCTCACCCATATTTTAATTAATACACATTAATACTTTAATTTTCGTAAGTTTAGACTTAGGAACCCCATTAAAAATATTAATTATTTTAATAAAATACAATCCGGATGGAATTTCACCAAACAGTTTCTGGGTTCTTTAGAACTCATGTGCCTTAGCCTCTCCTCCAATTTTCATGGCTAGAGCACATCCGATGCTACCAAAACCTAACATGATTCAGCAGAAAGAGTGGGTTAGGATTGTATCTTGTCTCCACTGTCGGATTCGTGGTTACCCTTGTATCCTAGTCCCATGGGATCTCCTTTAGTGATCATTTAGCTTTAGGGTTGGCACTACATGGGAAATCCCGATTTTGGTTGTGTGGTCCCACTTCCCGATACCACCTACATGACTCCCCTTCCACTCATTTTAGGCCCATTCATCTCTTTTCCCATCTGGGTCCACATGTGCCCACTAGGTCCACATAGGGTTAGCCTCCCCCTCCGCTTGTCCACACCTTGGGTGGGGCCTAGAACGATGCCCCAGAGGTTGATGCAGCTAAAAAGAAAAGAAAAAGCATAATTTGGCCAGTCTCAATAGGAAATGTACCACAAAATGCAAAAGATGGTCGGGACTCGGGACATACAAATTTAGCACGTGGGCAAAAGCCAAACATGAACTCTACACCTTATCCATCGCCATCACCCTAGTTCCAATGGGCCCTAGATGAGCCCCCTTTGTCATTAAGGAAACCATGATTGTCTCAACCCCTAGTGGGCGATGAACCACCTTAAGGGGGTATTCATGGCTACATACTACACATCATGCTCTCATCCCCTGGAGCCCCAAGCAGTTATGAAAAAAATCAATAAAAGGTAAAAGGCATAGGAAGAAGGCTGGAAAAACAAAGGTCAGGGTAACTCATGTACCACGATTTTCTCCCTCCTACACTCATACACCCAAGTGTGGGCTTCCATTATTTTATCTACCCTGGCTCCTTAACATGTGGTATAGATGTTTTCCCTGGTCGCCACTCTGTTCCATCATTATATCATTTGCCACCTACCATTTGAGGGATGTACCACAGACATGTCACCCCTCTAGAGGTGGAAATCACCTAATCGGGTCCTTGGCTAACACCTTATTGAGCTTGGAGACACTTGTACATACCAAAGCCCACTATGGAAGGGCATGCCACCATGGAGTGCCCCACTGGTTCCATGACTTGTAAGTTCTTTTACTTGATTATTCTAATGATTTTTTGTATGGAGGGCGAGAGGATGCATTAGATCTTATGTAGGATTGCAGGTGGATTCCCATTTGGGGCTTGGTCTCCCTATACGGGGTCCTAGCCCTCTAGAGGGCCACATTGGCACTTGTAGGGTGAGCGTTGAGAGCCATGGGCCTCTACCATATCCAATATTACTTCATGGATACCCAAAAACATTCATTGATTGCTCCTATTCCACATTTTGGATGAGGATGATGCCCCTAGTTCACCATGCCCAATCAATTGTTCCTTGTTGTAGAGATAGGGCGTATGTCGTCATTCCAGCCTTTATAGATGGTCTATAGGCACTTCCGATCCATTTGGAGACCCATGAGGATGACGTTGTGCCCCCAAACCCACTTGGGAGCACCACAGGTTTTTGCTTGAAGAACAAGGGGCCAACCCCCTGTCCACTATGATGGGAGTCCATTTCTATATCATGGCACCATTTGGACTTCATTAGGCCTCCTCAAAGGCCCAATGACTCACTTGGTTGATCACTTGACCCTCTTGAGAGGCTTATTCTTGTATTATTGAGTTATTTGGTGGGTTTGTCACCAAAAGTATTGTTATTAAGCACATTATTTTATTTTATGGGCTCAATTAGGCCAAATTAGCTAAATTGAACTCATTAGAAATTGTATAAATAGATGAGAGGTGATTCGTTCTCTCATCATCACTTGGAATGGATCATTATCTCTTGAGAGATTTTCACTATTCTTTTTGGAGGACAAAATTGGATGGATGGATGAATTTGATGTTTGGATCTCTTCATTTTTGTCTTGGAGCTTCTATTTTGGCATATGATGATGATTGGATATACTTGTTCTCACATGTAAGTGCTCTTTAATGCTAATTGTCTTTTTCTTATGTCACATGCATGTTGTTGGGGATTTTCGCTATACTAGGCTGAAATTTGCTACTTTTCTTGTGTGAAATGGTGGAAATTTGTCTCTTTCTAGTGTTGCATCATGTCATGGGTTGTGTTTGAATAAGTGAATATTCTTAGAGATATTTCGTTGAAATTTTATCTTGATAAGTCATCACATATTGTATACCAAAGTATAAAGACCTTGAAGCAATTATGTTGATTTGGGGAAGCTTTAGATGTGATCTAGCCTCAAAACTTGGTGAAGAAGCTAAAGCACATGAGATCTCCAATACCCAAAAATGGTTTGGGCAGATTCTAAATAGTTTGAGGGATATTAAAATAATTAATATTTTTAATGGAGTCCCTAAGTCTAAACGTAGGGAAAATAAAACATTAATGTGAATTAATATAAAACTGTTTTAGAAGGGTCCAAAAGTCATGGATCAAGCCAAAGTTAATCTTAGTTGTTGATTAGGGACTTAATCTCGACCATTGAATTGTCAACAAAAAAAGTATAAGAGGACGCTTTAGGGTCACTTGGACAATACACTGAGTTGATCAAGATTTCGATTTTCTAGGGCAGGGTTTGCTGAGGATGTCGAAAGAGTGATCAGAGTTGCAGCTGAGGGGCAATGAATATAGAAGCAGAGAGGCAGAGAAAGTACCAGGAGGATCAGCACAGAAGTCGGGAGAGAGGGACGCAGGGCCAGCCAGAGGTTCACGTAGAGCCAGCCAGGGCTCACGCAGAGGCAGCCAAGAGCTGTGCAGTGCCTCAGAGAGCCAGCGTGGGTGACGCAGAGGCTCTAAGGGCCAATGCAGGGCCTCCAGAGGCTGACGCAAGGCAAGCCAAGGTGACGTTGGGCAGACGCTGGGCCAAAAAGGGCTGACGCAGTCCCTAGAAGCTGACGTTGGGGTTTTCATGGGGTAGATTGGAGCTGGGAGCTGTCGGAGTGTTTATCCGGGGTTTCAGCCGGAATATCTACTTCCAAGTAGAGATGTACTACTGCCGAGATTATTCTCTATTGGGTGAGCCAGTTTTGGCACCCATATTGTATTCTGAAACTGCTTAATAACAAAAACCCTCAGATAGCTGCACTGGTTTTCCCGCATTGGGTTTTTCGGGGACATTGGTCCAAAAACAACAGTGTCACTTGTGTGCTTGTTTTGTTTCCTTCAGTTGATGGTCTGTAATGTGTTGGGCATGTACTTATATTTATTTTCAGTATTTACATGGTAAATAACTTGTTAATTAAATCAGAACAAGTAGGCAGAAATAAATCAGAAAAGTACATGAAGGGTTTCTAACAGTTAGACTTACAAATTCCAACAAATTGTCCATGCCCTAATTGCCATGCAAAATTGTTTTATAGGCCTTCTTGACTGAGTGAAGACATCATAAGCATTGGAATCTCCTTGACTCCATTTCTCCCAAAGGATTAGGCGCTAGTCCTCCATAGGTGATCACCAAAAACATATTCTTTATCACCTCTTTTCTTCTAGGACTAACCTCCATAAGGGACTTAAGGCATCACATTTCTCACAAGTTACCCATCAAAAAATATGATTTCCTAGCCTCTACTGTGTTGTTGTGTATCCTAGGAGCCCTCCTGTTAAATTTATGTAAACATGTTCTTGTCTAGTTATTTCAAATACCATATTAGCCCATTTGTTAGTCCATTTCACTTTATATATCACTGAATCATTATCACATTGATAGCAACTTAAGAAAGAACATATACGATCAAATCAGACGACAAGTCGAGACAAGAGAACGCAAGTATATGGCTCAAGCCAAGAAAAAACCCCAAGATGAGGAAAACCCTTCATCAATTCTTCTTATTATTAAAATCAAATGGTTGCCAAAGAAAGATAGAGTACAATAAGAATGATTTGCCAATTTGTAACAATCAATCTGCAATTATGATCACGAGTAAGGGTTTGCTATCAGCGAGTTATAACCCTCTTTTCTTCACTCCCAGACCTCCTTAATCACTACAGTTTTCGTTCAATTATTTTTGTTCTTCTTCGCTACCAACATAGGCTAGAAGCTAGCCCTCCAGCATGTCATCCACCTATCTAATCAGGAGAAATAGGCCTACGGCCTACCAGTAGCCCATAATGCTTTACGACCTTTCTGTTCCAAGACAATCAGGCCTGCAGCCCACCTGTGGCTCCATACAATGAATGCAGCTAGCTGTAGGAGTGTTCCTTATCCAAGGATTATGCCAAAACATCACCCAGATCAGTCCTTAGTCCTGCGACTAGCAACCAACTCTTAACTCATACTTGTGGAAGATAAATAGACCCGAACAGTTTGACCTCCAATCTTCTCCAATCTGTGGCTGCCTCAGAAGAATTTCCCAAGTCATTTGATGTGTCTAAAATGAGGGAGAAGGTTCCTCTTTATATACAATCCGATGGGGTTGAAGAGAAGTGACTTTTGGGCTTATTGAGCCGGCATATAGGTGAGGCCAACCTAGTTAATTTTACATGATAGAATCAAAAATTCAAAATCACACTTCTCCTTAACCAAATTTGATGATCTTTAGGTCGATTTTGGTCCTCTCGAAAATAGAAATTTAATGCTACAATTATCTTCCCCAGAGGAGCTGTCCAAAGTGGAATTTGGCCCTAGTTGCCAATTTTAACACTCCTCAACCAGGGAGAATTCCACTTGTCAGTCCATCCATCATTATCGATCATCATGCCAACCTGTTGTCATGAACCATCTATGTAACTCATCTTTGCTCTGCTATGTTGAACACTGATATGAATAATAAAGAAGAATCGAATGAGAATGAGTCAGAAGACCTTGCCACTCTCCACTGACAAACGTCAGTCCAAATAACCATCAGACTTGATCCCAAGTGATCAAGTTGAAGAAACATCAGTCATCCTAGACATAGGGAGTACGACAGTACGCGATGCATCCATCGGTAGTGTTATGGTCCCTATCCACTTTTCCCAAATCATTAGCCAGATAAGAGGTACTTCCCATGTGTCCCGGACTACATGGGTAGGATGATACTGAATCAATAGTAGGGAAAGAATGTATTACATCCTGCTCACAACCACAAGTGGGGAAAGGATGAACCACATCCTACAGTCACACATCACAAACACACGTAGGGAAAGGATGAACCACATCCTATGTATGCAAATCACTGAGAGTAGGGAAAGGATTAACCACGTCCTACAAACACAGGTTACAATCATATGTAGGGAAAGGATAAACCACATCCTACAAACACAAGTCACAACAATCAATCGTAGGAAGGATCCTACACATGGGGAAAGGATGAACCACATCCCACTGACATGTCAACCACCAATCGTAGGGAATGAGCATCCTACATGTGGGGAAAGGATGAACCACATCCCACTAACATGTCAATAGATGCCTATACTCATCTCTCACTGGGGCATCCACATGAGAAGGTGAGCCCCTCATCCTGCTCATATGCCATAGGAGAAGGTGAACCACTCATCCTATGCATATGTTATCAACAGTAGGGGAAGATGAACCACTCACCCTACATACAAGTGTCCACAATCGTAGTGGAAGGTGAACCACTCACCCTACACACATGTCAACCATCATGGGGTATCACAGGGGAAGATGAACCACACACCCTGTACACAACGCACCAATAGAGGAAGTTGAACCACTCATCCTATGGTCGCTCATAGCAATAAGTACCCCAAGCCCCCACGAGCTCCCAGAGCTAAACCTTAAACCAAGGATCCCTTCATATAGGGAATAGTGCCAAGCTGCTTTCTGAAAGTCAAGACTAGATCAACGGGAGCCTCGCAGCTCCATTCAACAGCATATAGATGTATATATATTAATTTACAGCAAAGATCTTGGCAGCACTAAGCAATTCCCTGCTTCTTGCATATCTTGATGAAGAAAATGTTTGACTGATCTTACTCCCTCTTACGCAGGGGGATCATGGCCTAAACTTGTCTTTCTAGGGTGCACAGTGTCCATCAAACAACCTGCTCATCATGAGATCTGTCCATTCAAACATGCCTTAAAATAGGTATGTCCTTTGTTGTACCATATGCAGTAGTATGTGAAACACTGGATTCTCGAAATCTTCTTCTGCAATGTACAATGACAGTGTGCATAAATGGCTCACTGAAGAGCTTCTTCAATAGAGTGGCTTCATAGTAACCCATGCATTCAGCTTCAATGGTGCTCTTAGAGTAACAAACAGTATCAAAATATTCATGGAGTCCCATATTCTGGCAGTATATTTTTTTATCACAGGTAGTGAGCAGCTATCAATAAATGAGGCACAAGAAAACCAGGGATCAACAATTTCTCCATTTCATCAGGTTTTGAAATTCCTATAACAGACATCATTAAAACTGTAATTTAATCATTGCGCCCTCTAAATATGGGAAAGTGACCTTACCCAAGTCATAGCTACTTTTTCCTGTCATTCTGCTTTGGGTTCATGAGCCATAGTTATCTATACAATTTTACCGAGGATTCTATGGCTCCCTCTGAAGCCTTGCTTCAGATAGTTATGCAGACTTCATCAATCTGATCCTCATCTTTAAAATGAGACTTCGCAATTGAGTCAGAGAATTTCAGAAATGTTTTTCTTCAAATCAGAGAGAAAATCATCTTCATGGTTCTATTACAACCAGGCTGAAGAAGTCCTTTCAATTATCCAGCTTCTTTATGATGGCTATTAATCCATTGTGCAAAGGTCCAACCATCCTCCTTCAAAGATTCAAGATCAAGGTCTTCTAAGTTTCCTTATTTAATGAGGAGCCTGCTGCAAGGGTCAGTGCTTGGTTTCTTTTAAGATAAGGTACTTTCAACGTTGCTCATATTGCAACCTTCATTATTATTTTCTTTCTAGCCTGGACTATTGACCTGCTTCAAGACTAAACTGGGATATCATAGATTTATCCAACTTCTAGATAGGACCTACAGTAGCCTTGCTGCCCTTGATCAGAGTCCTATCTTGTCATTTACACTATTCCTAACATTATCTGCCACACTCTGGTATCTAAATAGTTCAGAGAGAATCCAAGCGATGCATGCCATCAAATATTGTAGATATGGCGATGGAACTCTTGTTGAAAAACTGATTTCTGCTTCAAGGTTCTAATACTTGTTACTAGCAGAAGCCTAAAATCAGCCACAAACCAGTGGAGGATTCATGCTAACTCCTTGGATTTATCAAGATAAGAAATCTGTGACATAAGGATATTGGTGACATCATAAGCTCTCAGCAATGATGCAAAGCTAACCGACTGTTCATCAAGACCTGACAATGTGCACCTGTAACCCTTGAAGATGTCTTCTTATGCAAAATTTGCTACTAAAGGTTCCTACTAATTATATCAATAGTAGTGCTCACTAGTCTGCTGATCCGCACTTCATTGTCAGCTCGAACACATCTTTGCCACAGCTATAAAAGGTTGCTTCTTTTAATGAACATGTTACAGGACTTCCAGATAAATTTCACTGTATGCCTTAAGTTTTCCTTGTATCCAAATATTCACTGATGTGAGTACATTTAATGACAACATTGTTACTGAGAATAAAAACAAACTTGAGGGCTGAAGACAGAATCTTACTTAGTCCATACGACTCCAAGTATTCTTCTCATTGTAGGTTAATCCTCATCAATGGGAGCAAAGTGATGAGCCTAGATTACTTTTATAGGAGTCTCGGCTCCTCTTACTTTGAGACATAGGCTTGAATTAGATTCCTCTTCAAATGTAGTTAAGTTGGGCTTGAGTGATCAGAATTTTGAAGGATAGCTAGGACCTTATGCTCATAAGGTTATGAGAAGATTCTTGCTTACAATGCCCTAAAATCGATATAAGATTAATTGATGACACAGATGTAAATTCAGAATTCTTTTGTCATGCTGTTCAGACCTGGAAAATATACATGTTCAGATTATGTGTCACAAAGATGATCATTGTACCTTATTATAAAAAAACTCTAATATATAAGAGACTTCCACAGGTCGGATTCGTTTCACTTTGGAGTTCACATATTATAAATAGAAACCTCAGAACTGGACCTTCTTCTATCTGTTGATTCCAAGGTGTCTAAGATATGTTGTAGTCTTGGTCATCTTCACAAGACATCCTACAATACTCAGATCCGATCATCAACATTATGTTCATACCAATACTGGAAAAACTACCTTCTAGGACAAGGACACACCCTTGTTCGCCTGGGCCAATAGTTTGAGTGGTTGCGACTGGAGAAGAGGGTCCTTTCTAGACCTCTCGGCCTACCTACCAGACCTCAACCAGCTGTATCTAAAGTTTTCCCAGCAACCCTGAACCGAGATCCAAACCATACTAAAACATAAAGAAAACACTCTTAAATACCTTTGCATCAGCAATCCAAGTTTATAAGAAATCTGCTCCAGATTCAGTCAAAGATGTATGCCGCAGAGGGTAATCAAGACCACATAGATCGAATCTTATAATCAGAAATATTAATGAATATGACAGCCCTCACAGATGATTGGACAGTCTTCAAAACACCCTTCCTGTCCACCTTAATTTCCAGCGAAGTGTTTTAAAGGAAAACAGAAGTTTTCCACGATTTACACAATCAATCTTAAGATCAGATTCGAAGGCGGGAGAAATCACTGTTGCAATCATACAAATTCCCTCAGAGATGCCTGTAATATGATCCAACAAAACCCTACCAAAACCCATGAAGATATGCCCAGAACTATTTTCGATCTCCATGAGGTTTAAGTGATTATTTCACAGGTCTGAAGGATTTCAAGGAGAATGAGATTGTCTTCCAAAATAACTGACTGATCTTGATGAGGCCGAGGGCTACTAAGTTTTGATGCCTTCGTCCCTTGCAGTCTTTATTCTAGGCTTTTATACCCTTCTTTCTTTTCAAATGGAGTGCAATATCATCATAACAACTCTCTTCTTTTAGGCCAAGAAGCACATAAGACCTTTTGAACTGGAGGCCAGATTGGTGTCCAGAAATCCGATCTTCTCTTGTAATTCAATTTTGCAAACAGGCTTACTGTACTAGACATTTTGTTGTAGTATCTGAGAGTTTCTGTCATCCTCCTGAAAAAGTCTCCTAAACGAATCTTGCTTGGGCTTGACCTCTCCTTAGCTCTGATACCATGTTAAATTTATGTTAACATGTTCTTGTTTAGTTACTTTAAATACCATATTAGCCCATTTGTTAGTCCATTTCACTTTAAATATCACTGAATCATTATCACATTGATAGCAACTTAAGAAAGAACATATACGATCAAATCAGAAGACAAGTCAAGACAAGAGAACACAAGTATATGACTCAAGCCAGGGAAAAACCCCAAGACAAGGAAAGCCCTTCATCAATTCTTCTTATTATTAAAATCAAATGCTTAGCAGAGAAAGATAGAGTACAATAAGAATGACTTGCCAATTTGTAACAATCAATCTGCAATTCTGATCACGAGTAAGGGTTTTGCTATCAGCTTGTTACAACCCTCTTTTCTTCACTCCCAGACCTCCTTAATTACTGCTGTTTTCCTTCAATTATTTTGTTCTTCTTCGCTACCAACATAGGCTAGAAGTTAGCCCTCCAGCATGTCATCCACCTATCTAATCAGGAGAAACAGGCCTACGGCCTACCAGTAGCCCATAATGCTTTACAACCTTTCTGTTCCAAGACAATCAGGCCTGCAGCCCACCTGTGGCTCCATACAATGAATGCAGCTAGCTGTAGGAGTGTTTCTTATCCAAGGATTATGCCAAAACATCACCCAGATCAATCCTTAAGCCTGAGACTAGCAACCAGCTCTTAACTTGGACCTGTGGAAGATAAATAGACCCAAACAGTTTGACGGTTGACCTCCAATCTTCTCCAATCTATGGCTGCCTCATAAGAATTTCCGAAGTCATTTGATGTGTCTAAAATGAGGGAGAAGGCTCCTCTTTATATACAATCCGATGGGGCTGAAGAAATGTGACTTTTGGGCTTATTGAGCCGACATATAGGTGAGACCGACCTAGTTAATTTTACATCATAGAAACATAAATTCAAAATCACGCTTCTTCTTAACCAAATTTGATGATCTTTAGGTCGATTTTGGTCCTCTCGAAAAGAGGAATTTAATGCTACAATTATCTTCCCCAGAGGAGCTGTCCAAAGTGGAATTTGGCCCTAGTTGCCAATTTTAACACCTCCAAATTTGAAGCCATTCCGATGGTGGGATCTTGAGATCTTTCAAGCCCTAGCTCTGAGATTGATTCTTGCCCTTTGTTTCCCTTGGCTAGTGAGCTCATTGGGATTATTGTATCAACTTCAAAGAAATTTTTTCCATTAATCCCCTTCTCCCCCTCAATTAGGTCAAGCACACCTTTGGTTGATCAACGCCATCCCCTTGACCTAATTTTGGGTCCACTTGGTCCTGCGTAGTCCCACAACTTTCTGAATATAATTCCACAAAGACCACTTGGAATCCAAGTTTTCACAAGAATTTTAAGGTGTAGGAACCTCCTTGACAAGTCACACACTTAAACCCTAGCCCTTGGAATTCTCCTAAGCCCTTCTTAGAGAGCCTTTCATCTTGATTTCCAAGCAAGCAAGCCATATACTTGAGCCTTTCTTGTGAATAGGCTTCCAGGATCACCTTTCACCCTATCATTGATCCATTCATCTCCATGACCCTTATTATACTGAGTCTCCTCCCATCGATGAAAGTTTGTAAAGAGCAGGGAGATTTAGCTGAGGTGACAGTGGGATATCACTCCATTGTTCCCCTTGACCTAGTAGTTTCCCTATAAGACCCCCTCCTAGGACCCCTGCTAGTTTAAGCGGTAACATTTTTGGCGTCGTTGTCAAGGAAACGAAACATGGTTTTGTTCCCCATACAACACATTGACATATTTACTGGCAACTCCAATGGAAGAACGAAGCCCTAGTTCTTCATTGAGCTTTAAAGTTAATGCTTGTAGGGTGAAGCAAGCATCTATAGAGGCACTTTAATTCACCCTGGCAGCTCCATTTTAATCCTAATGTGCAAAATCATAGAAAATGGAATATTGTAAAAGAGAGATTAATCTTGGTTCTACAATTGCAAAACTCACTGACCAAGATGTTCAAGAAATGCAAGATAATGTAGATAAATATACAAAATCTTATCAAAATGTATTGGAAGGTTGGAACTCATGCTCAGGTTTTATAGGTCACAACAATGGCAACTCGACATAATGAGGTCTACCTATGAGAAGGATCCTAGTGGCCTCCTTGACTTTGCTCACCTAACCTGTGCTTTGAATGTTCTGACTGACCTAATCAATGACAAATATTATAATCAATCGCAAGGCCCCGTAGAATGTGATCAGTTGGATGATCAGGGCAACCAAGGTGATCAAGAAAGTGAGGATGATGAGCAAATGGAGTTGGAAGCCCATAGCAATGAGGTGGGGAACATCTCCTCTGAAGATGACGAAGAAATTGATCCTGAAAACCTCCAGATCATGCAAGAAAAGGTGGATGAATATAGTAGGTCATGCAGGGGGTTAGTAAGGGAATGTAATGCTAATGAAGTATTCTTCCATCTACATGAAGAAGAGGTGAAGCTTCATAAGATGAAATGTGAATATAAATAAAACCCTACCATTGCTCTCCTCCTAGAAACATTTTACCAAAATCATGTAACAAATTCCTTAGCTATTGTTCTTCAAGAGAAAAGGGAAGAAGAGAAGTCCCGCTAGCTAGCTAACCAAGATGAAGATAACCTTGAGGAACTAGGTCATGAGCAGGAGGACGAGTCCTCCTTGGGTCCACATGATAAAAAATATTATTTTGAGAACACTTGTTGAGAAGGACGAATCTATGGAAGGTGAAGTTGAGACCAACCTTACCTTTCTCAAGGATATTACTCCTAATGACTCCCCTTTTGAGAACCTTGAGGAAGGTGATCCCATTAGCCCCTTGGAAGATGACATTGGAGATTACTTCCACATTGAAAAGGAGAAATGGGAAATTGTTGGTCCTCAATTTGATTATGCTCCCATTCACAACACCAACAAGGAGGATGAGTTTGAGATTGGTCTTCCCTTTCTCTTGGGCATTATTTATGACGACATATCCATTAATACCCTTGGGAAGGAGAATTATTATTTTCCCTTGCATGAAGAGGGGTAGTTGGAAGTAATTGATTCTCCTTTTAGGGAAGAGCCAATCTTCGATACTAAGGAAATCGATAAGGCACCCACCAATCCTCAGTATGATTCTATATTCAACTCACTTAAGCCTTTAAATTATGATTTTGTCAAAGAAAAACCCATTGAATATGACACTTTGCCCTCCCTTTGCCTTTTCCTCTTGTTTATCACTTTGAGTCTTCTTCAAGTGATTCCCTCACCCATTGGCATATGATCTCAAGTGAACATGAGCCCTTCCCCCTTTTGAGTATAGTGTCAAGGAAGAGCCCCTCATTGACTATTCTTTGTCTCCCTAGACACACCCTCACGATTATGATCACTCCATAAACTCCCCTCTCCAATGTTGCTCTCCTTCCTTCCCTCACCCTTCGTTCTCCTCTCATCACGAACTTGTGACATCTACAAAGCATAATATTATAAACAATGGTTGTGATAGGGAGTTCTTGAGAGTGATCTTTCATTCCACCATTGTGTACTTGGAGGGAAAGCCCTGCACTTCTGGATTGACCTATTCCCCTCTTAGGGCTCCCTTTTACCTCGAATGGAGATCATGTTTTCCCACCTCCCACCCACTTCACCCTCCATGTGATTATGTCCGCATTTGCTTTGGGTGTGGTTTCATGAGTAATCATACTGGCAGGCATATGTATATTGATATGATGATATGTTGGTTGCACTGACTTTATGACTACACTTAGTATTAGCCTTACTATATGCATATTAGGGTAGGATGCATTGCATGCTGATGTTTTGCATTAGAACTGACATCATGTGATATTTCTCATGGTAGATTAGCTGCATTTAGATTAAATTTGCACATCTTTACTTTCCTATTAATTTTTGCGGCCTAATATTAAGCATGGGTGATCATTTAGACACCACGAAAACATGTTACCCTGTGTGCTTAGTCTTTGTATGTGCAGGTAACAGGTCTACAGTACCAGTGTTCTCATGACCTCCCATTCGAGGAGCTTCATGCACTTTCCAAAGAGCTCATGTCCTAGCTGGAGCTAGATGTTACCCACCACTAGTGGGTAGTGTATATGGGAGAAAAATTCTCTCCTAGATGGTCCTCAACCCCTTGCAGCTGTCAGATAGCTCAATGTGCCATTGTCTCCGCCACTTGAGCCAGCGATGTGGTCCCTCGACCACTTGTCATGAATGTATGTATGAAGGTGGGCCTCCCGACCCCAAAGGTATGGCTTTTCATTGGTATAGTTGAATAATTTTCCTTACTTGTCATGGGAACTTTTGGGCATGGATTGGTGGGGGGGATTCAGCAGAAAGAGTGGAATAGGCTTGTATTCTTGTCTCCATTGCTCGATTTCGTGGTTACCATTGTATCCTAGTCCCGTGGGATCTCTTTTGGTGACCATTTGGCTTTAGGGTTGGCACTACATGGGAAATCTTGATTTTTCTTGCATGGTCCCGCTTCCTGATGCCACCAACATGACACCCCTTCCACTCATTTTAGCCCCATCCATCTCTTTTCCCATCTGGGTCCACATAGGGTTAGCCTCCCCCTCCCCTTGTCCACACCTTGGGTCGGGCCTAAAATGATGCCCCAAAGGTTGATGCAGCTAAAAGGAAAATAAAAATTATAATTTGGCCACTCTCAACAGGAAATATACCACAAAATGCAAAAGATGGTTCAGACATACAAATTTATTACATGGGTAAAAGCCAAACATGAGCTCTACCCCTTATCCATGGCCATCACCCTAGTTACTATGGGCCCTAGATGAGCCCCCTCTATCATTAAGGAACCCATGATTGGCCCAACCCCTGGTGGGCAATGAACCGCCCACATTAGGGGGGTATCATGCTCTCATCCTCTGGAACCCCAAGCAGTTATGAATAAAAATCAATAGAAGGCAAAAGGCATATGAAGAAGGGTGGAAAAACAAAGGTTGGGGTAACTCATGTACCACGATTTGCTCCCTCCTACACTCATACACCCAGCTATGGGCTTCCCTTATTTTAGGTACCTTGGCTCCTTAACATGTGGTCTAGGTGTTTTCCACGATTCCCATCTGTTCCATCATTATATCACTTGCCACCTGTTGGGCCATTAATATGTCATTATTATTATCACTTTTGAACGCCTATTCCACCCATTTCTACTCTTCTTTATCATGTCATTTATCATGGTTTATCATATAGTTCCATCTTATAATGATTTATGCTCTTATGGATAAATATTATTTCTTCTCTTTTATTTTTAATAAATTGATGATTATGCATGTTTTTACCAATGATGGTTTATTAATAAATTTGCTCACCATTTTAGCCTCCAAGATATTTTCCAGATTGAAGATTTGATCTCCAACTCATCATTAAATGTGCCAACTCAGAAATTCGTTGGAACAAGAAGTAACAATTTTGTATTAAACGGTTCAGGCAAATGGAGAAGAATCTGGAAAATCCGAAACATGGATTTTGTTCAAAACGGACCAAATTCGTTTGATATGAGCAGTTTTCCCAAATTCAGTCCATACTAAGAGAAACGGAAGGTTATCTAAAGACGTTTTTCTCAGAGCCGCTGTTGTGGTTGTTTTCCAAATTATCTCAGCTGCAATACCAAATTCGACCTGTTCCTGTTGAATGTTGATGGAAAGATACCTTAGATATGATCTTGTTGATCAATTTTTTGTGAACAATCCAATTTTGTAATAGAAATCATATTGTAATCATATCTGTTGTAACTTCTCTCTGCTCTCTGTGTATTTAAATGAGAACAGAGATCAGAGAAAGGGAGGAAGAGGATTCATGATGGATGATTAGAGAGGGAATCAAATGGGTTAGTAGATTAGAGATAGGATAGGATAGGATAGGAGGAAAGGGGATGGATCTCTGTTATTTCAAATTGTAATTCTGATTTACAGACTTATGGTGCCAAGAGAACGCAATCATATTGTAATGTCACTCAAGTTCAATGGTTAATATATAATTTGGAGGTTGTTGTTCATCGCCTTATCTGAAGTAGCCCAGCAACATTCGCTGGCGGCTAAGGTTCCAGTGTCTGGTGGATTAAGTTGCTGCTCTGTATTATATCTTTCTGATTTCTGCAAGTGTGGTTTGTTTAATGATTACCTTCTGCAATTGAATCATGTTGCCATTTTCTTCCATCATAACAAGATTATTATTCATTACAACTTAAATTGTTATGCTGTTCATTTTGGTTATAAAGCTTCACTATTCACTTCAGATTCTGCCGTGCATTACAAGTTGCTGCTTATTTAGTATTGTTGCTCATTTCTATTAATTTCGTAGTGTTGTTCATTTCCATTTAGTATTGTTGTTCATTTAGCTTTGCAGTTCATTTCCATTTAGCATTGATGTTCATCTTCAATAATTTAGTATTACTGTTCCTTTCCATTAATATTTCATTTCTGTAAGATGAGCTTTGCTGTTCAATTCATTTCCCCTAAAATTAAGCTTTGTTGTTCAGTTTTTCAATAGACTTAGTTTTGTTCTTTTCTGCAAAGATTTGATTTCATCTTTTAATTGATATTGCAGCAAGTGTGTTTTAGTAAGCATTTTCAATTGAATTGCCATTTCTAGTTATTTGCTTTAGTGTGGATTGAAAGATCAACAACTGTAAAGAACATTGACTATAGTTGTCTAAGTTCTCAGATTGGAGATCTTGCCTATGATTGATTTTCATTTGCATCAGTTTACAGGGGAGAGAGTTATCATTACTGAGTCCTCGACTGATGATTGTTTGAGTGAATGATTTAGTTTAGAACATTTCAGTTTCTTGCTGTTCCAATTAGATTTTGTTTCCAATGTTTATTTATCTTTGCATTTTAAAGCACTATACTGCAAAACATTACTCTTGAGCAAGTGACCACCTCAGATTGAGTACACTCTTGAAATAAAAAATCGTCCCTAGGTTGACAATTAGGAGTTAAAAAGACACCTTTTATCACTCAACATTTTGGCGTCGTTGCCGAGGAGAGTGTAGCCATTTCTAAAGAGTAGTGTGCATCTGATGAGTGCCTGTTAGGAGAGAATTGGGTATTAAAAACGGAAGGTAAGAACCTACATACGGAGCATGTAAAAGCCCTGCTCCCCCGCCCACTTTCTAGTAGAATTGTTAAAGAACTTAGGGTAGAAATAAATGTTTGAATTTTTGTGTGAATGATTAAGAAAAATAAATAGAAATTTTGAAAAATAAATTTCATGATTTCACTCAAGTGGTGATGTAAGCACCACCCATTTCACTAACTGATTGACAAGAACATTTGAAGAAGGAGCCTCGAAGAAACACATGAAGAACATCTTCTATTATGGTAAGAATTGGCTCACATTTCTACTTTTGAATTCCCTATCAAAGACTAGGAGTGACACAAATGCACATAATTCCCCCATCTTCTCTACCAAATTTTCATGGTTTGACAAATGAAGACCCAGATACATTTTTATTTGAATTTGAAATACTTTGTAGAGGATATGACTATTGTACTAACAATCAAAGGTTGAAAGTGTTTCCTCTTGCTCTAATAGGAGCAGCTCTTCGATGGTTCATGAGCCTAGGTGGGAACTGCACCCAAACATGGGAGGACATGAAGAACATATTCTTGAAGAAGTACCAAGACTATTGCAAGGCCGATGAAGATATTTTCGATATGATACAAGGGGAAGATGAAAGCTTGGAGGACTATGTAGAGCGATTTCAATATAGCATTCAAAAATCAAAGCCTAAGTATTTGGAAAAAGAGATCTTAAAAACACTCATTCTTAAAGGAATCAAAGATGAATTTTTAGAACTCTTAAATCTAATAGGAAAAGAGGATGTTTTTCAGTTGTCATATGATGATGTTGTGAATTGAGCATAAGGTATTCAAGAGGAATCTCCAAGGCTGGTAAGAATTCTAAAGATGTTTGTTCTTTCTTTTCCAAATCTGCTACAAAAACAGGAGACATAAGAGCTGAAATCAATGTTTTATTTTAAAATTTTAAAGTTGATTTATTAGCTCTCTAAGTTCAAAATTGGATGCTTTGCAGGTTCAAAAAAATCAAGAATTTGATGAAGTGTTTTGCCCTCATGACCAAAAGGAGCATCCCATAGATAGTTGTTCTTCCTTATCTAGGATGGAAGTAGCATATCAAAGAGATGAGGAAGCTACAACAAGGTCAAAACCATGGAAATCATGGCCTACAGGTATGGTTCAAAACACTTCCTCTCCACTTTCTTACTTGCACAATCCATTATGGAATACTAATGTGTTAGGGCAGCCATGTCAATATAACCACCACCAAACTTGTCTACAAGTTTGGCATGGTTCATCTTACGATTGCATGACTACTCTCCCTCATCTTGTAGCACAAACACATCCTCCATATTCTCCACCAACTCTACCACAACATCTTACTTGCCTATCAAAATCATCCACTCAACCCAATCAACTACATCATCAAAATGTTCCATTATGTACACAATTTCTTGCTCAACTCATTCCACACCCTCACCATAATAAACTAGTACAACATACTTACAGTGTTGAACTGCAAAATTTACCCACCCTTCCCACCCATTCTATCTCACATGCAGCATTGGAGAAAACTCATATTGAGATTCAGAATGTTTCAAATTCAAAAATTGTAGAAGTTATGGAAACAAATGAGGTTTCTTCTAGTTTGCATCAACAAACCATTTTAAAAGCTCAAGAACTTCATGATATGATGGATATGGGAAATCAACAAAGTAAAGGATATATTGAAGATTGGTTTCACTCCATCATTTGTTTGCAGCATCACTCCATACTTCAACAATTTTTGGCACCATCTTTTCAAGGGAAGTTGGCTTCTCATACCCTAATATTCATTAATATGCATTTTTCAAAGGAACAACACTTTTTGGGCAAACCGGTCAAAAATACAGCGCCGCTTTCCACCTGCTTTTGGAGGCCTTCCCCTTAGCCAAATTGAGTCCACAATAGCTCATTGGAAATCTTGTCGAGTCTACTTTCCAGAACATCTTGAATTTTTCAATTCGGAGTTCATTTTCTCTGTCAAAAATCCAATCTCCAAAGACTGGTCAAAATGAGCAGAATGAGGCTGCCGAAATGCATAGTGATGTTGCAGTCAACTTTTTAAGGCCTTCCTCAACTCCAAATTGAGCTCATGATAGCTCATTGGAAAGCTATTGGTGTCTACTTATCAGTTGACTCATCAAGCAAGTCATTTGGGCATCTCATATACGAGAAAAATTGATTTTACCAAGGTCACTCCAAAGGTGCACTAACCCTCTTGAAGCAAATGATGTTTTCAACATTTCTCCCAAAGCATGAAACTTGTGTAAAAAAATAAAAGAGGTTTTTCTTCGTAAGTCAATTATGGACAAAAACCTCTCTCACTTTTATCAAATTCATCTTTTATTGCCCAGAAACACAGTTTGAAGAAAATTGTCCCTTATGTGTGGTGAATGGCTTGTTCCTTGGAAGGACTTCTCAACAAATGATGGAAACTTGATGTTTGATGATATGAAATGGCCTTATAACTTCTGATATCCGTCATATCTCCTCTTCTCAGATATATCTGAACAACACTGCTAAGTATTTTCCTTTGTTGTTCCCTACAAGGAACAACACTATTTTTAGTGTTTTTGTTGTTCCTTCAAAGGAGCAACACTTTGGGAGTATTTTCGAGAACAACCCTTCCTTCATCTTGTGGGATTATTCCTAGTTCATCTCAACCACATTTTACTGATTCTCTTTCATGGCATGAAGTACAGTACTTTTATGAGGATAAGAATTATGGATTCTATTGAAACAAGTTAATATCATTCACGTTATGATCTTTAACAAGACAGCTCCTTGATGATAGATTATTTTCAAAAGGGGCACAATTATTTATATACTACTTTACTGCATCGTTTTCTGTTATACATTATACTAATTGATCATCTTAATACCATGCTAGTTCCACCCTTCCTGGTTATAATCTTCTCTATCTGTAATAAATGAGATTATGGGTATATTTTTTTCTATTGACATGTTCAACTTCTTCCACCATCCATGCTCTTAAGGAGTACTGAGCCTCCCTCTTTTTTATCATAAAAATGTGTAATAACAGCAAAATTTTGTTCGTAGATGGAGGATAGGGGGTCTCATTATGAGCCAACCTACCATGTTCATAAGGCTGTAACAAAGTGACATTCCCATTATGGCTACCACACCAAGGTTATGATCCATTGGATAGCCAAATTATCCTTGGAACAGGAGGTCTCATTACGAGCCGACCTGATTACTTTCGCTACACCCCAATGAATGGCGGTGTGGTTATCTGGTTACCACGCCAGCACATTGATCTCTTCTGTAGAAAAGCACTGGAACTCTCCATTTATAAATTGAGGATCCTGGCTCATATGGGTTAAAAAGCAACCCTGCCGAGGCTATGGACATCTGCTGGGAGTAGAGGCTCTGCTTATGGTATTGAAGTTATATCTTATTGTCAATTATTACTATAATACCCTTTTCTTATTCTCTATTTTTATCGGAGAAGTTATTTCCTCAATTTTTCCCTATTTTGAACCTTTACGCATGAGAAATTGTTTTCAGATCAATCGCATCATTTTCAGCTAGAATACCATCAGCAAAGCATCTTTTTGGCATATTGTTGTCCTTTTTCTTTTTCGCATAACTTATCATCAATCCAAAGCGTCCTATCTCTTATTCATAACTATCTTTATACACTCTGCTCTCATTATAACCATAACTCTCTCCGTCCTATCATTGATATGTGTACTCTGCTTCATTTACTATTGTATTGTTCATTCCCTTGCTTGCCATCAGCATAACACCTTTCATAGGCTTTATGGTCATGGAATCCCTTTTCCAATTGGAGGGGGGAATGTATGCATTATGGGATAGCATGTGATATAATCACTGCACTCTGCCATAACTTGTTGATTTGACAAAATATTAGTATTGCATGTATCCAAAAGTTTTTTTTGATTGAAATTTTTGCATGCATCTTATCTATTGCTATTCAAAACTAACATTGTGGATTCAAGAACATTGTATGCAAAATAGTGATTTGTTTACAGAAGAACAACAAGTATAGGGGGGAAACTCTATTCGCAGCATGACTACACTATTGCAACTAATAGACGAAGCTCGAACAACTCGCGAACGCGAACAATTCTTCAGACATGATGTGCTTGCATGGCTCCCACCTTTTGCATCACTTTCAGTATCCGCTCAGCCTACCTCAGCTTCAACAAATGCTGTCCATACATGTCATTCTACATTTTTTGTTTGGAGGTAAAACTTGAGGTAAAATAGCATAATTTTCTAATTTATTACGAATTTAGGAGAATTTCATGAAAATCCATTGAGCATTATTTATCATCATTCATTTCACATCTTTACCATTTTTCAGCGACATATCATCTTTCAGTTTGGGGGAGTGTTGCTTTCATTCATTTCTTTCTTATGACCATGTCATTAATATTCTTTACCATCCATTAATATTCTTATTCATTCTCAACACCTCCCTTATTCCATGTTGTTTTACACCAAGCATACAATTCAACAGATGGTAGCAACCACTTCAATTTGTTTTCTAACATTGCATGAGGACATGTTAATTCTTCAGTTTGGGGGAGGAATTGCTATGCATGATGGATGTTTTCTATTTTTTTTCTCATTTAAGGCATACAATTTCATTTTTATACAATGCAGAAATTGATTTCCATATATTTTTAAAACTATGAACTCAATTCTTGTGATTTCTGGAAAACACAAATGTATCATTAAAATACACAAGCCCAGATAATTTCAAGTTAAATTAGTTCATAAAACTTCGGAAATTGTGCATTGTCACCTACAGCCAATGATCCGCGCATCGAAACAATCTGATTTTTGGATCATAGAAGCATTAATATAGTAGAAATCTACTTGCAAAATTTCAACAAAATCTGGTTTGTAGATTTTGAGAAAATGGTTAATGAAGTTTGTTGTTACTTATATCATATTTTGCTGCAACTTCATATACACATAAGTTGAACGTCAATGAAAAAATTGTTACACCTTCATCAACATTGCTAAAATTGAATATTCATTATTTGAAGAAGAATTCATTGCTTGGTTAACATAGTCTTTGGGTTTCATGAGAACATGCAATATATTTAGTTTTGGGTTGCATGAGGACATGCAATATATTTAGTTTGGGGGGTATGTTGGGCTGTTAATATGTCATTATTATTATCACTTTTGAACGCCTATTCCACCCATTTCTACTCTTCTTTATCATGTCATTTATCATGGTTTATCATATAATTCCATCTTATAATGATTTATGCTCTTATGGATAAATATTATTTATTCTCCTTTATTTTTAATAAATTGATGATTATGCATGTTTTTACCAATGATGGTTTATTAATAGATTTGTTCACCATTTTAGCCTCCAAGATATTTTCCAGATTGAAGATTTCATCTCCAGCTCATCATTAAATGTGCCAACTCAGAAATTCGCTAGAACAAGAAGTGACAGTTTTGTATTGAACGGTTCGAGCAAATAGAGAAGAATCTGGAAAATCCAAAACATGTGTTTTGTTCAGAATGGACCAAATCAGTTTTGTAATGAGAAGTTTTCCCAAATTCGGTCTGTACTAAGAGAAATGGAAGGTTCTCTGAAGACTTTTTTCTCAGATTCACTGTTGTGGCCATTTTCCAAATTATCTCAGTTGCAATACCAAATTCGACCTGTTCTTGTTGAATGTTGATGGAAAGATATCTTAGATATGATCTTGCTAATCAATTTGTTGTGAACAATCCAATTTTGTAATAGAAATCATATCGTAATCATATCTGTTGTAACTTCTCTATGCTCTCTGTGTATTTAAATGAGAACAGAGATCAGAGGAAGGGGATTCATGATGGATAATTAAAGAGAGAATTAAATGAGTCAGTGGATTAGAGATATGATAGGATAGGAGGAAAGGGGATGGATCTCTGTTATTTAAAATTGTAATTTTGATTTACAGACTTGTGGTGCCAAGAGAACATGATCATATTGTAATGTCACTCAAGTTCAATGATTAATATATAATTTGGAGGTTGTTGTTCATTCGCCTTATCTGAAGTAGCCCAGCAGCATTCACTGGCGGCTAAGGGCCCAGCCTCTGGTGTATTAAGTTGCTGCTCTGTATTATATCTTTCTGATTTCTGCAAGTGTGGTTTGTTTAATGATTACCTTCTGCAATTGAATCACGTTGCCATTTTCTTCTATCATAACAAGATTATTATTCATTACAACTTAAATTGTTATGTTGTTCATTTTGGTTATAAAGCTTCGTTGTTCACTTTAGATTCTGCCGTGCATTACAGGTTGCTGCTTATTTAGTATTGCTGCTCATTTCTATTAATTTCGTAATGTTGTTCATTTCCATTTAGTATTGTTGTTCATTTAGCTTTGCGGTTCATTTCCATTTAGCGTTGATGTCCATCTTCAATAATTTAGTATTATTGTTCCTTTCCATTAATATTTCATTTCTATAAGATGAGCTTTGTTGTTCAATTCATTTCCGCTAAAGTTAAGCTTTGTTGTTCACTGTTTCAATAGACTTAGTCGTTGTTCTTTTCTGCAAGGATTTGATTTCATCTTTTAATTGATATTGCAGTAAGTGTGTTTTAATAAGCATTTCCAATTGAATTTTCATTTCCAGTTATTTGCTTTAATGTGGATTGAAAGATCAACTGCTGTAAAAAACATTGACTATAGCTGTCTAAGTTCTCAGATTGGAGATCTTGCCTATGACTGATTTTCATTTGCATCATTTTACAGGGGAGAGAGTTATCATTACTGAGTCCTCGACTGATGATTGTTTGAGTGAATCATTTAGTTCAAAACATTTCAGTTTCTTGTTGTTCCAATTAGATTTTCTTTCCAGCATTCATTTATCTTTGCATTTAAAGCACTATACTGCAAAACATTACTCTTGAGCAAGTGACTGCCTCAAACTGAGTACACTCTTGAAATAAAAAATCGTCCCTGGGTTGACAATTAATGTGAAGATAAATAGGAGTTAAAAAAGACACCTTTTATCACTCAACACCACCTATCAATTGAGGGATGTACCATGAACATGTCACCCCCTCTAGAGGTTGAAACTACCTAATAAGATCCTTGGCAAACCCCCTATTGAGCTTGGAGACGCTTGTACATACCAAAGCCCACTATGGAAGGGCATGCCACCATGAAGTACCCCACTGGTTCCATGACTTGTAAGCTCTTTTACTTGATTATTCCAATGATTATTTGATGGCAAGGGGACGCATTGGATCTTATGCAAGATTGCAAGTGGATTCCCAATGGGGGCTTGGTCTCCCTATACCGGGTCCTAGCCCTCCAGAGGGCTACATTGGCACTTGTAGGGTGAGCGTTCAGGGCCATGGGCCTCCACCATAGCTGAGATTACTTCATGGATCCCAAGAAGCGTTTGTTGATTGCTCCTATTCCACCTTTTAGATGAGGATGATGCACCTCCATGATCCTTATTATATCAGGTCTCCTCCCATTGGTGAAAATCCGTAAAGAGTAGGGAGCCTTACCTGAGGTGACAATGGGCTATTTTAAGCGGTAACAGGCCACACAATTTGCAATCCAGTGATTGTCAATTTGGCCTATCTTCAAGCTCCCCATACTGCCAAAGTGTGTCCAAGGCCACATATTTGCAATGGAAATGGACAACTTGAAAATTCAATCCTAGCACAAAAACTAAAAGCCTCCTCATTTAAAAAATCAAATTTTTAGAAATTTAAATTAGATTATTTGCAATGAAAATTCGCAATAAGAGGGTGCATAAAAAACTTAAAACTAAATGAAGCTTGCTGTCCCATATGGAAAAACCCTTTACATTGTCTCATGGTCATGAAAATCATAGAAAAAATGACAAAAAAAGAAGAAGAAAAATGTAGTTAGGCAAAGAGGCAAGCATGCATGTTTAAATGTATGGAAAAAATCATTAACAAGGGTTATTTAAGAACATACCTGCGAATGGAAGATGATAAGTCTGTCTAGCTGATTTGGCAAATGATCTTGAACATTTGATCCACTAGAAAATCTTTGTTGGTGATGATAATGGTTGTTTGGCCCTCAATCCCTCCTTGAAAATGACCACAATCTCTTCTCCTTCCTTCTCCAATAGAAAAAAAAAAAAAGAGTAAAAAAACCCAAAAAAATCTTTAAAACCACATAGGCTTTACTGTTCTGGTGATTTTTTCTATTGTGGCATGAGAAATCAGCACTAATCGCACAGTTTTTGAAAAAATTGCGATTTTTTGGTGGCGAATTTTGGGGCAGCAGTAAAAATCACTGATATTATGTTCAGTGAAAAAAATAGTATTGGGGTGTTGGATCCCAAATTTTTTATTGGTGCCATACCCATACCAGAATTTTATGCCAATTCTGATCTGCACCCACAATTCATGTAACTTTCACTTTAAGAGATTGAAGTAATGTTTAGCTGCGTGGGGTGTCGGTGGGTGGGAAGGGGCAAAGATAACTAGTTGACATTGTCAAAGGTACCAATTTTATTCTAGGTTCAGTAACAAAAGATTGAAAAATTGTAGAAGAGGTTGCAACAAAGATCATTGGAATTTTTAGCATAGAGATCAAAGAATCCAGCAGGAAAGTGTAGATGATTGTCATTAGCATTTTTTGTAAAAAGAATGTGCATTGTTGTGATGCTACATTAGAGAGAGCTTGGCAGGAAGATCTGTCGAGAAAGTAGACCCAACTGAGTCGAAATTTCAGGTAGGATAGTTTGTTCTGTTAGCGAGTCAACTGCTTCTCAATTGGCAAACACATTCAGTTAGTGTGTTATAATTATTAACAACCATTGCTACCATGCTCACAAATAATACTCGCAAGTCCTGGAGTTTGACTCTGCATTGTACGGTCAGAAAAGTTAGATATATTTAAAATTTATTTATTTTCATAACAATGCGTGTATTTTTTTATACTTTTGTGCTTGTCGATTTTTTCCCATGCTGAGTCTCATAACACTAATAATAACTTATCATAACTTAACGATGCAGAAATATGTAAGCAATGTGTAACACCACATGCAAGCTCTAAAGCTAATTAATGTGCATGTACACCAACATCCCGAGTACCTGTGTTGCATCGCATATAGTGTTGAAGCTCATAAAATGCTCATTGATAAATTCCACTCCATATTTTTGCATCATCGTTTTCTCAAGAAGTTTTCCTGTATGTATAATTGAATATCATTTAGAAAAGGGCCTGTCAAACTTTAACCGCTCATTCCATAACATGCACTGAAAAATGAACTTAGATTGATTGATGACCTATCTCTTCAGTTTCTCCTTTCAACATTGTTGTCTGGTTGGCAATTCCAACTTTAACCAAGTCACAATCAGGATCAAATCCCCTTGAAATAGCTTTTTCAAATTTCTGAAGGACGAATTAGAAAAGTAGAAAGGTTGTATCAGAATGATAATATATGAGAAAAGAGAATCTCTGAAAGTGTGTGAAGTCTAATATATTATTTTCTGAAGTGACAAATCTGTTCATGTATTTTACGTACTTTAAGAAATTCTTCTTTAGTACTACTAGAACCATCAAGCTTGCCAGCCAGAACGTAGTCACACACATATGTTGCCTGTAAACAATATCCAATGTAAGTTTTATTGTAATCACTGGTACACCATGCTGAATATGGAATAATTTCTAGGCCCGTTTTAGAATTTAGAATTATTTGTGTACGTGATTTTGTAACAAGTTTTTCAGGTACCTCCTTGATGTCCTTTACAATTATATATTTCCCTGCAAATGATGAAGTGGCAACTGTTTCTTCATGCCCTTTCTTTCCATGGATTACAGAAGTAAAGCTTTCCTTTTTATGCTTCTCCACAGTGTTCCAAACCTAGATAATGAAACCAGGCAAGCTAATTAAATACATTTTGTTTGTAATGATGAGTTAATATCATGAATCTGGATTAAAGATCCAGTATTGTATTGTCCTGGTTGCAACAAAATTCAATGTTTTCAAAACATTGCAATAATTTGTACCTTTGAAACCCATGGACATGTAGTATCCACAATCTTCACACCTTTTTCATCGAGAATCTGCATTTCACTTAGTGCTGCTCCAAAAGCTGGAAGAATAACCACATCATCATTGTTTACAACATCAAATTTTTTCCCTTCTTCCATTACAGGAATGTCTTCAATCTGCATCTCCTTCAGTCTCTGCATTGATCAGCAACCATCTAGGTGAGTTGGTACAAACTGTATTCAGTTTTTAATGAAAGACAGGAAATTGAACTAACATGCACCAAACTGATTGATTCCATACCTGATTCACAGTTGGATTGTGTATTATTTCATTGGTAATCCACAGCTTCTGATCTGGAAATTGCTTTCTTGCTTCATATGCAATTTGAACAGCTCGTTCCACACCCCAACAGAATCCAAATGATTCAGCAAGCTTAACAGTTACATTACCCCAAGTGTATTCATTGTTGTTTTCTTTCAATGTTTTAATGATATCACCTGCATGGTCCAGACATAAGTTATGCAATGGAGTGTACCATCAATCAAATCCAATAAAAAGAATTTCAAGGGTGTTGCAAAGTCTTATATGAAAAATCAAGCAGCAAACTTGAGGGAAAACATAATTGAATATCCTCTTGCTTCTAAACATAGATGATTGTGGAATATATTTGATTTGCAACAATTCAACATCTTTTCACATTTAAATGCAATTCATGTTTTGAGCTAATACTTTTAGGATATTTTTCTGACTGACAAAAGTCAGATTTGGAAAGGTAGGGAGCTTGGTTTAAGGCTTTGGGAACTCAAGGTAGAATGTTTGTAGGCCAAGCCCCCTAGCAGGTATCTTCTTTTCTTTGGTCCTTTTTGTTCTAACCTTTGATTGAGTTCAATGGTTCCACATTTCTCAAACCTGTGATTGACTCTCTTGGCAGCATTTTTGTTTTAATCTTTGATTGTGGAGTTCAATGGCTCCATACTTCTCAAACCTGTGAGCGACTCTCATGGCAGCACTTTCGACGTCATCGTGATGGATTTCTTGGTTTGAGATATACTTCCGGAGATGCGAGGCTACATGGATACACTGGTGCTGATTGGGCTAGAAATGTTATTGAAAGAACAAGCACATTAGGGTGTTGCTTTAATTTGGGGTTTGCCATGATATCTTGGATGAGCAGGAAGTAGAAGTCCGTAACTTTGAGCACGATCGAGGCAGAGTATATTGCTGCTAGCATGGCTAGCTGAGGTAGTATGATTAGGAATATCTATGGAGAGCCATTTGAGCAGGTCCTGGATATGACAGTGATATATCATGACAACAAGAGTGGGATCTGATTGGCAGATAATCCTATATTTCAAGACAAGTCCAAGCATATTGAGTATAGGTATCATTATATACGAGACATGGTGTAGAGAGTAGTGAGACTCTATCATATTTCGACTAATGAGCAGACACACTCACCAAGGCTTTGCCAAAAGGGAAGTTCTTGGACTTCAGAGAGCAGCTTAGACTAGTGGATGTGACCCTCATGGGTAAGGGTCCCGGCTGATTGAGGACACTGAGCTAAGCTCTTCCCCCCTGTTTGAGCTCACAAGGAGAGGAATTGAGCCAGAGAGCTCCTGGGGTTGAGGGAACTCTGGACAATAGGATAGTTGTGATCCTTACTTCACGGTAAGTAGTATCCTACCTATTGTCTGACAATAGGATAGTTGAGATCCTTACCACATGGTAAGTATCATCTTGCCTATTGTCATCTTTGGGACTTGACAAAGTATACCCCAGCTAGCATCCTACCCACAAGATGGGCTTGTTGGGATTGTTTTTCTCCATTTGGCCAATGGGTGAGCATACTTGGAATAGTTTTGATTCTTACCTCTCAATAAGTAGTATCCTTCCCAAGTGACAGGATGGAGGTGTTCTACCACTGACTCTTGAGGGCCAAGTTGTGAAGATCAGTGGACAATAGCATAGTTGTGATCCTTACCTTCCATGGGAAGTTGTATCCTGCCTATTGTCCTTGGATAGTTGTTGGTAGCTTGAGCTCCTCTATGATGTTATATTCTTCTTCTTTTAGATTCGAGAGTGTTCAACAGATGAGCGGAAATGAGTAGAAACGAGACATGACTTGATTTAGTGATGACTATGACAAGATGTTTGCGATGAGATTCATATTGCAGTCGAAAGTTTCCCCCTAGCTGAGAGGAAGTGTTAATTTTGTAGCTCAAGCACAAATTCCCCCCTTTGGACAACCTTCCTCATCTGGAGAAGACCCTCTTTGCCCATGGAATAATTTAATTTGGTCAAGGAAAAATATATTTTTAATGTGAAAACCCACGTGCACAAAAGTTTAGGTCAACCTAGAAGTCAAATTGGGTCTCCTCCAACGCCTATAAATAGACCTCATGTCACATCATTTGGAGAAATCATCACACACATCTTCTTCTTCTCTTTAGAGGTTCGACTACTTCTGAAATTGCAAGTCTTCTTTCACACGTGCGAGGAGAGAGAGTATCTCTATGTGATTTTCGCCGAAGAATCTTCTCAAACTTCATATGGATCACAAAAGCCTAAATTCAATGAGAGAGAGTCTCTTTGATTGGGATGATATCTGTCTTTGACTAGCCTTTGACCAATGTTGACTTTTTGGAGTTTAGAAGGAGTTTGACTTGGTTTGACTTGACTTTTTGAATATGCTTTTGGAGGTCTCATTCATTGGCACAAAGATTGAGGTTTTCTAGGTAGTTTGACTTTTGTTGACCGCAGACTTTGACTACAAGAAATATGAAGTTTGACTGTGGACTTTCTCTCTCTATTCACTGAGTTTGACCGAGTTGTTTGGGACTATTTTGACTGAAGTTTGACCAACAAGGAACACCAAGTATTTTAACTGACAACCGGGCTCTTTTGGAGGAGTTTGACTATTGACTTCAGGACTAGTTAGGGCATCTTTGACTGTTGTTGATTTTGACAGAATTGCAAACTTTGACTTGTTGACCAAATTTATCTTTGAGGCTCATCTATTGGATTTTGGTTGGCTGATCTCTTGGATAGTCAAAGAATTGACTTTGACTTTGTTGTTGATGAATTGAATCATTGTATCTCTCTGTTGAACATTTTATGACAATCTAATAAGAAGAATTATTTGAAAAGGTTTTCCCCCTTGTAGAGTTTTTCCCTAGTATTTTACCAAATCTTGTGTCTCTTGTTATTGCTCCTGATTGACTTCTATAAGTTCTATTGCATCTTGATATATTGTTCTATCTACAATTGCTATTTGTTAGTGGAATTAAATTGTTTAGAAAGTGATTGCTAATTGAAGAAATAATTGGGCTAAAGTGATTGTAATAGCATAGAACAATGGAAAATTAACAGATCATGTGCTCTACTATGAGCTCATGTCCCATTTGGAGCCAAATGTTACCCACCAAAAATGGATACCCCCTAGGAGAGATTTTCCCCTATTCATCTTCTTCCAGTCAGTAACCATCAACCCCTGGCAGCCACCTTCTATTCGATGTGATGTGCCACTTTATCTCTACTCCCTGCATCAGTTGTATGGTTTCTCGCCCATTTGTCAAGAGCATATGTTAGAAGGTGGGAAATCCAACCCATAAGGTTGTTTTTCATTGTGCAATCGGGTGCCTATGCTTGTTTTTCATTTGGGCATTTTGGGCACGAATTATTGGGCGACTTGGAAAAGGAAGGGCTTTAATCATGGTTTTGTTCCCTCACCTTAAATGGGGGGGTTAATCCTCAATGCTAGTCCCGTGGGATCTCCCCTATTGGCCTATGTCTTTAAGTAGGGCACTACTTGGGAAACCCTGGTTTTGGTAGCATGGTCCCATTTTCCCATTTCACATTTTTCACTTCCCTCTGCACATTATGAGCCCTATTTAACATTTTTCCTTTTATGGGTCCAGATGACCACTGGGTCCACAAGGCACTAGTACTCCCCTCCCCTTGTCCACATAATTGGGTCAAGCCTAGAAATGATGCCCTAAAGGTTCATGTAGCTAAAACAAAGTTAAAAGCATATCATGGCCATAAGCAAAAAAAAAAGAAAAATAAAAATCATAAAATGCAAAAGATGGTCCAGACTCCAAACATTTAATAATAGCATGTGGACAAAAGCCAAGCATGAGTTTTACCCCTTATCATTATGGCCATCTATTACACAGTATTTTGTCAT
>APFE030251689.1:58847-71531 GCA_000404065.3 Pinus taeda
TCATGGTTCAACCGGAAGCAGCAGTCAGTAGCACTGAGTTCAGCAGAAGCAGAGTATATGGCAGCCATTCTAGCTAGTTGTGAGGCCATCTGGCTTCGCAAGATGTTGTTTGGCTTATTTGGTCAGCCGTTGAGACCTTCAGTGATCTACTGTGATAATCAGAGTTGCATTAAACTCACTGAGAATCCAGTATTTCATGACAGGTCAAAGCATATCGGGATCAGATATCATTTCATCAGAGACTATGTTCAGAAGGGAGCTGTGAAGCTTGAGTATATTTCCACTGATGAGCAGGTAGCAGACATTCTTACCAAAGCTTTACCACGGGGCAAGCATGTTTACTTCAGAGACAAGATGGGTGTGGTGAGGAACACCTTCCTCGGTAAGAGGGAGTGTTGAAATTTGGTACCGGAGGGCAGGTGGTTCCCTTAGGCTTTGATCTTTGGCCTAGGGAAAAGTGTCCAAAAGATTTTAATTTTTCTCCTAAAGTGACTTTATAATTTTTATAAAGTTAAAATATAATTTAAAAGTGACTTTAAGTGATAAAGTTACTAAGTCTAATTTTAAAGTGACTTTTATAAAGTCAATGAAAAATTAGAAAGGAAAAATGACTTTGGAAATAAATGACTAAGTGGGTCTTTATTAAAGTGGGGTGAATTAAAAAATAGAAAGTGAGATTTAAATATGCATTTAATCTCAGCCATAGATCTAAATCTATCTCAACCATTGGATTTAGGGATCACCCAAAAGTCATTTAGGGTTGGGTTAACGGAGGAAAAGGGGGAAAAGATCATTCATTTTTTCATGAGCAGATTGGGAGAAGGAGAGCAAGAGAGCAAGGGAGATTTCTGGACAGGAAGGAGGAGGCAGCAACTTGGCACATATTCCAAGGCAGCTCTTCAGCAAATCAGTACCGCTGAAAGAACAAGCAGAAAAAGGCAGATTTTTGCTGATAAAACTGGGAAAAACTGATTTTTGGGCACGAATTTCAAGGAGACGAATGTCTGCACGGAAACCGAGGTCTATCTGTACAGTCCGTACGGCCGTCCGTACAATCCATACATCTGTACGGTCCGTACAGCGAAGTTCCAGTTTGTCTGTTTGGCTGAAAAACAGATAAGTTTTCCTGACAGAAAATTTTATTTTGCTGAAAATTTTCTCACTGTAAAAGGCATTTTCCATAAATAAAGAAGAGCTCTCAAACTGGTTTTCCCCAAGAGTTGTAGGGGGTTTTTCCAAGGTCACATTGACCAAAAATCTCTGTGTTTAAATGTGTTTTAATGGCTATTTATTACTGCTGATTTTTATTTCTGCAATTTCTAGCATTCTGTAAAATTTCCAGAATTTGTGTTTTCAAAAAAGATAATTATTTTTTCAGCTTGTTAAATGTATGGTTATGGGAAAGGGCATTTAACTATATGGGAGAAATAAGGAGAAACTGAAAACCGGGGTGGAAAAACAGAAATTTTTACAGGAAAGACAGTTTTTGATGGCCCAGTTAATGGGCGATTTCTGAAAGATTATGTCATTTAAGGCATTTTGGCCTTAATGTTGTAAATATGTTGTTTTATCAGTTTTAGTGTAGGCTCCATTAGACTCCATGCCCAATGGAACATTAGGAGATATTGTTGATCTGGTGTTTTTTTAGGAAAGGCAATGATCTGCAGTTCTTGAGACCTCACAGGGAGGATCTCATCCCCAGAAGGAGCCAATGTTAGCTCTGGTATATAAATATGGTTTTTGAAGATCAGAGATAAGCTTGGTTGTGTTGATTATGCTCAAAGGAGGCCCTTAATAGTCATTTTCACCTTTTTCCTTTACCCCGCTCATCCTCCCTTCATCTCTGTTTCCTTTGTTTTTCCTGAAAAACCACAAAAAACCCGTTTTCCTTAAGCCCCAAACGCAAAGGCCTAAACCCTCATAAAACCTTCCCATACGCCCCTGCGCCTTTTTTTTAAAACCTATCGCCTCATCTCCACCGTTGATTTTCCCTGCCAAACCTAATGGCTCCTATCGCACTTGATAAAGCAACCTGCATGTTCTTTTTCTAGCCGTCCGATCATCTCCACCGAAATCTGACGGCATTCGCTCTCCCCATGCCCGTAACCCGACCAAACATTAATGCGCAATGAGAGCGGTTTTTCTCTCTCATCCACTGCTAGCCTGCTACGTGTCAATCGGTGAGTGGGATTGCACGCCCCTGCCCTTTTACCGCTTTATGCTTAAAGGCGATGCGATCAACACCATTTACCGCCTAACCCATCTGCCTGCCCATTTAACTACCGTGCAGCTTCACCACCCGATCATCGTTAGATCTAGCCACCCCAGATCTAACGGCCCGAAATCAATCCACTACCACCTCGTCCTATAACTCCCGCAGAGTCATCTCCGCCATCCGTTCCCTTGATCCGATGGCCATTATCTCCGCTCATCTAACCCGTCGATTCACCCATGCACCCCACGTCCTCTGAACACTCCGTTCGTCCAAAGGAAGGAGGTGATCAGCATGCCTGTACCAGTCGCAGTAAAGCCTCAACAACCATGTTTAACAGGGGACATGGCTCAGGGAAAGAAAGGACACGCACGACCCAGTAGCAGCATTTATCAGTTATGGAAACTCACTGATACAAACACTCCAACTGCCTAAGGGGACAGCACAACACCTGAGAAGATCTAATTTTCCCACTACAGCAAGCAAACACAGTCAGGGACTCCATCAGGCAGTTAAATGCAGTTGGTGGTCAATTATGACCCCTCCATACCTAAATGGCCCAAGTGCCCTGTAATGTAAAATCTATAAATACCCAGAAACATAATGTAATCAAGGTTGATGGTTGAGGTTTTGATGTAAGGTTCAACTTCTAGAGACTGTGGATATTTTGCCACTTGCAGCGTCTCGTCTTCATTTTCAGCTAATACAAGCTTCTTTCGCTGTTAACTGCTCACTTTCCATTTCCTCTCTATTCTAAGTTGTGCCTGATACACTATATTCCTGATCTTTAAAGTTTAGCACTAGAAAGTTGTGCGTTAAATTGTTGAATGTATCATTGAATAGGTTATCCAGGTTTCTTTCTATCTAACATCAGAGAGTTGTCATCCTGTCTATGCATTAGTAGAATAGATTTACAAGCTTCTTACTGGTTGCAGCGGGCCATCACATGGTCTTGTGCATCTGCTAGTGTGGTCAGTATTCTCCGTATTCACCTTATCTCTAAACTGTCAGTAGTTGGTGGTCTAAAGCCTTGTGGTCTGGGGGTGTTTACGCATGTCTGGAGTGAAACAAAGTAGAAGTGGTTGTCTAGCTTGAACAAGCATCATTCCTTCCATTCATCCTTTGCAACAATAAGTTGAACTTATATGTTACCTGGCATCTCCGAGCTACAACCTAGGAGAGTTTCATGGATCTCTAACAGACACAATGGTTCACACTATCATGTCAGTTCAAATGTATAGGAAAACTAATATAAATACCATGTTGAACTTCGCAAAAGTACAAAACAGAATCTTGGATTACTCTGTAACTTCGGATGGTACAGTAAGGTGCAGTCTCAGTGATAATTACAATGAAGTCCTCGCATACATCTTTGCAATCTCGGCCTAGTTAAAGGGTCACAATGATACAGTCTCGACATATTTGTAGCATAACTCGGTGTAAGAACATAGTTGCAGTCTCAGTGAAGATGACAGTGCAAACGAAGATACAATGATAACCTCGACATACATGTTAGAAGAATGATCTTGTCTCGGCATATACAGTCATGATCCCATCATAGATGCAATCATGATCTCATTGATGTTCCGATGAAGATATCAGTGATGTAGCAATGATGCAACAGTGATCTTAGTATAACTCTCATTCATGTATATGAAGATCTCATTGTGATGTTGAAGATATCAATGAAGGAGCAGTCATGGTGCAGCAAGAATGAAGATCTCAGTGGAGCAATAGTAATGGCCTCAATGGTGCAGCATAATGATGATCTCAGTAGTGACAAAGAAGAGGACTGATGTCTTGGTCTTGGAGTGGCATAATAGGTCAAGGGTCATGGTCTTGGTATTCGTCATTTGGAATCTCTATAAAAAGAATTTTGTGCGGGTTTTCCTCTCCAAGAGGGAGAGGTTTTGGCCTTGGCAGAAAGCCAACATCTTGTGTTCTTGTCTCTTTGTTTTGGTAGCTATTTGATGAACTAAAGAAGACACACTCTAATAATAATAAGTGAAGATTGAATAAGAAGACAAGTTGAAACACCTCACAAATAGTTATCATGACTAGAAGAATCTCATTAACTTCACTTGCCCTAGATTCTTCAACACAGATAGATTTCCAGATTACTATGGGAAACATAATGAAATGTACTCCAGCAGGGAGAGGTACCATAGATTTTCAGTGGGAGTCAGGAGCAAGCACCATCGTTTCAGATGTATTGCATGTGTCAGGACTGGGTATGAACCTGATTTCAGTATCTCAGTTACAGGGTAAGGGGTATGATGTTCACTTTGTAGGGAAGCAAGTGTATGTCAAACACCCGAGCTGGAAAAAGGTAAGGCAGATTGGAGTTCGAAGTAACAGGTTGAACTGGTTACAAATTAATTCTCCAATGGCACTGATAGGCAGTAATAGCAATAGTGGGAAGGAGTTGAATGAATTATGGCATAGGAGAATGGGACATCTACATCATGGAACACTTAGGATGCTCAAAGAAACTGTAACAGGGGTTTCTGAACTTGGAACCGAACACGATGATGTATGTAGAGGGTGCGTACTTGGGAAATATGCTAAGGTGGCATTTCCAAGGAGTGACAACAGAGCTAATGGCATGTTAGGAATTATACACTCAAATATTTGTGGCCCGATGTCCACTAGAGCTCTCAGCGATGCCGACTATTTTGTCACCTTTATTGATGATCATTTCAGGGAAACCTAGATCTACTTCTTAAAGACCAAGGATGAGGTCTTCGATCGTTTTAGAGAGTTTAAAGCTCTCATGGAGAATGCGACACGGAAAAAGATCGAGGGGCTTTGCTCAAATAATGGTGGAGAATACATTGATAAAAACTTCACAGATTTCTGTGTAATGAAAGGCATCAAGAGATAATGGACAGCTCCATATAATCCACATCAGAATGGTGTAGCAGAGCAAAAGAACAGAACCATTGTTGGAGCCACAAAGGCTATGTTATATGACCAGGATCTACACAGATTTTTGTGGGCAGAAGCATGTAACATGGTAGTGTATATTCAGAATAGGACTCCTCATAGAGCATTGGGGAAATAAACACTAGAAGGTGTCTTCACGTCTTCACAGGGAAGAATCCAGAAGTCAACCACTTCAAAATTTTTGGCAGCATTGCTTATTGTCACATGTCAGACAGTAAAAGGACCAAACTGGATCAAACTGCAAAGAAGGGGTTCTTCATTGGGTACAATTAAACCTCAAAGGCATTTAGAATCTACATTCCTAGCAGTAGGAAGATAGTAGTAAGACGAGATGTAAAGTTCATGGAGGACCGAGCTTTCAGAAGGTCGCGTGAGATGCCTGCGGGTGATCAGAATCAGTTAGCACTAGCAGAAGTTCCTTTAGTCCAACAATAGGGAAAGCCAGTGGGACAAGCAAGAGGACAGTCACAAGGGTCAAGTACTATGACCAGTACCAGTGTTTCCTCAGGTACAAGAAATCTAGGGAGTTCTCAACAGATGGAGCAGTAGAGACAGGATGAGGAGGAGCTCATAGAACCTCCCACGAATAGTGGTCGAGTCAGCAGAGAGGTTCATCAGACGTTAAGAGATGCAAACGAATTTATTGGAACTCCTAGGACGAGCAAGAGACAACGCAAACAGCCTGACAGGTACCAAGCATTGGTAGCTCAGGCTGCAGAACCTTCCAATTTTCAGGAGGCCGCACAACTTTGGGTGTGGATAGATGCCATGGTAGAAGAGTATAGCTATATCATGACAAATAATATTGGGGAGGTAATGCCCAGGCCATAAGACAAATCAGTTGTAGTTTCGAGGTGGATCTATAAGATCAAGTATGCGGCAGACAGCAGTGTGGAAAAGTACAAGGCTAGGTTCGTGGCAAAAGGGTATGCACGAAAGGAATGGATAGATTATGAGGAAACCTTTGCCCCAGTTGCCAGATACACTTCTATCCGGTCAGTTATATCTCTAGCAGCTCAGATGGAATGGCAGATTGACCAGATGGATGTCAAGACAGCCTTCTTAAACGGAGTGATAGAGGAGGAAGTGTACATAGAACAACTAGATGAGACTCAAAAGAGATGCACGCATGTGTGAAAATTGAAGAAGGCTCTATATGGGCTCAAGCAGGCTCCTAGGGCATGGTATGGTAGAATTGACACCTACTTGTAGCAGATGGGGTTCGTCAAGAGTGACGCAGATCCCAACTTTTACTATTTGATGGTGGAGGATGAACCTCTCATTCTTGTTTGGTATGTGGATAATCTATTTTTGACAGGATCATCAAGGCTCATAGAGGATTGCAAGAGAAACCTGGCAGCAGAATTTGACATGAAGGATTTGGAGTTGATGCACTATTTCCTAGGATTGGAGGTATGGTAGAAGGATGGGGAGATCTTCCTTGGGCAAGGAAGATACATTACAGATATTCTGAAGAGGTTCAGAATGCAGGATTGTAAACCCATGTCTATACCCATGATTACCAACTAGAAGAAGATAGATGCATCAAATGACAAGGATGTCGACCCTACCTTGTATAGACAGCTCATTGGGTCTTTCATGTATCTAGTCCATATTAGGCGACATTTGCTTTGTAGTCAATACCCTTAGTCAGTTCATGGTGGAACCGAAAAGGGTACATTGGGTAGCAGCGAGGCATATTCTGAGGTACATTTGTGGCACAGTTGAGTATGGGTTGAAATATACTCGAGAGGATGATGTTAGACTTTGTGGGTACACAAATGCAGATTGGGAAAGCAGTTCAGTGGACAAGAAAAGTACCTCTAGATACTGCTTCAATGTTGGATCAGGGATGGTTTTTTGGGGTAGCAGGAAGTAGAAGTCAGTAGCACTGAGCTCTGCAAATGCAGAGTATATGGCAACAAGCACAGCTACATGCGAAGCTATATGGCTTCGAAAGGTGCTAGTGAGCTTGTTCAGGCGGAGGATGGGGGCAACCAATGTCTATTGTGATAATCAAAGTTGCATAAATCTCTCTGAGAATCCAGTGTTTCATGACAGATCGAAGCACATCGATATTTGATGTCACTTCATAAGAGATTATGTACAGCGAGGCGCAGTCCAATTACAATATGTTCCCACAAAAGAGCAGGTTGCAAATATACTCACGAAAGCTCTAGGGAGAGCTAAGTTCATCTATTTCAGAGAACAGATGAGTATGGTAGAGAACCCATTTCAGTAGCAGAGACAGGCTATTTTGGATGTTGTCGATGTTGCAATTGTAGCAGCAACAAATGAAAGGGAGTTGTTGTGCGGATGCAGTGTTGGTAGCAGTATGGCAGGGTCAAAAGCAGCACAGATGCAACGAATATCAGAGTTATGCAATAGTTGGTGGGCAGCAGCAACCAGACATCAACAGCATGACAGGAGATGATACAAAGACAGAGTGTTGCTACAGGGGGAAGCAACACTAAAACACATTCCTCGCTAAGAGGGAGCGTAAGTTTTTGTAGCATAGGATGTGTTCTAACCACGAAATTTTTTGAGAGGCTATAATACATGAGATCTCCAAAACCCAGAAATCGTTTCTGGAAATTCCACCTAGAAGTGTCTAAATTAGATTATTAACCAATTTTTAAATATTTCCCAAGTCTAAACTTAGGGAATATGGTTAATTAATCATTATTATTTGAGAGAAGGTGAGAATCATCTAGAAACACACGGATCGACCCAGAAATGATCCTAGCCATTGATTAAGTTTTAATCTTGGTCGTTGGTGCTCCAACAGTGGGTTATAAAAGAAAGTCGATGTTGTGGTGGAAATCATTCAATGCAAATACTCAGTTACCTAGACAATTCGATTTTCTTAGTAGCAACAGCTCAGCAGCGAAGATAGAGCCACAAGATGAGTAGCGGGAGGAAGAGGAAAGCCACAACATCCTGGGAGGAAGTTTTCAGTTCTCGGAAGAGTCGAAGGAAGGAAGGCCGAAATCTTCAAAGGGCCAGCGTAGGGACTGCAGCAAATGCTGACATAGGCATTTCAGCGCACAAGCACACGGGTCAGGGAAGCTATTTTAGAGGCAGAAAATAATTGTGTGGTGAGAAAAAATCTCAATATTTTTGCCAGTGTTTTCTTCAGATTAGATTTCCAGTTGGGCATCTAAATTATTGTACTCAGAATTGTTGTTGAACATTAATAATAAAACCCTCATCTGCTGCACCAGTTTTCCCAAGTTGGGTTTTTCCGAGGAAAATTGTCCAAAAATAACTGTGTCAATTTTATTGTGTGTGATAGAATTTATCTGTTTCTAGTATTTTATTTTCCGCAGTATTTTTTTATGGTGAAAAATGTAGTTGTGATTTTATTCATTATTTGTCGTAAGCAAATAAACTGCAGAATTAATTTTTGAGTTAGAAAAATAATCTACAATAGTTGCAATAGATAATTTTTTCACAAAATAACCATAACAATAACCATGCTTATAACCAGCGTTAAACCATGTAAATAACAATGAGATAACAGCCATTAAAGCCACATATTAATAAGTACAAAAGCAAGATAACTTAGTTTTTATTAAACATAGGCAAAGCCGACCAGGTTTGGTACTTCCACGTACCACTTGACCGTAGACATGGCTGAAGCAAAGATAATCTTTCTTTCAGCCAGTCACCCCTGTGCCACATTCCAAGCATGAATGTGGGATTTCATGGTTAAACCAATCCAAAAACAACCAAGGGAATCCAGAGGTTAAACCACCTCCACCCTCACCAAACCGTGATCTCACCAAAACCGGCACCGAGATCACAAAACCAAACCGAGCTTGGAATGCCTCCAGACTCCATCACTATCCTTGAGGAATTTTCCATCTCGTTGTCTCTCAAGCTTTACCATAATCCACATCGGATCACTAGGCCCTAAACCGAGACACTAGTCTCTCAGGCTTTACCGCAATCCACACCGGATCACTAGGCCCTAAACCGAGACTCCACCCTCAGGCTTTACCGTGTATCCCACCAAAACCGGTCAAGGGATTCCTAGGCCTTTGAAAATTTTCCTAAGACCACCTGTGCCCCAGATTCTGAAACCATCTGACAATTCCAAAGCTCAAAACCGAGAAAACAATCCCATCACACCATGGCTACCCGGAAAAAGGCAAGGCAAGGCTAAAAACCACTGTCATGACCGGGCAAAACCATGCCACCGACAGCAAGAGAACCACATACCAACACGCAAAGCCATGCATGTCAAAACTAGCTAGGAAATCACACATACAATATGTTACTTGCAAGTATTCCTGCTGAAGTTGTTTGATCCTCCTCCTTGCTTGCTCTTTTCTTTCCTTTCCTTTCCTTGTCCTTCCTTTGCTTTCTTTTGCCTTCCTTGCTCCAAGGCTAGAATGCTCTAAGAAAACTCTAAGTGTGAGAGAGTGTGAGAGAGAGAGAATAATGAGAAAGCTTCAAAACTGAACTGACCAAAAGCCATGAACTAATCCTCAAAAGCCTTTTTATCAATAAGGCCTCTATTTTCTTCATTTTCCATTATTTTCCTTCAATTTTCTCCTCACATGCAACCTGTGACCTTTCATCTTCCTTTTCTCCTATTTTCCTTTATTCTCATAAATAAATGTGTCAAAAATACCTCTTTGCCTTTTTGAAGCCTTTGCCAATTTCCCTTAGCCTTAAACACATCCAGTGATGCCCGCTAGGATATCTTTGCCCAACATTCAGCGTGGAATAAGTTTCCCTTAACCATGATTTTATTTTGCCTTTATTAGCTTCTATTACATGAACTTTTAACAAGGGGTTGTTACAGCTTAGAGCGAATTGCGTAGGGAGAGGTTTTGCGGGAATCCATGAGCCTAAACATTGAGCCTAGGGTCTTGACTACTAGACCTCCCAGTTTGGTGGACATCCACTTAGTTTTCGTCCATAAAACCCTAGCTAATCTTCCTCAAGTTGGGGACGCCTTTGAGGGTTATAGGAACTTGGTACTTAGTGAAGTATATCATAAGAAACCCTTTCTCTTTGTTTCCTTCATCTTGGGAACATCTCAATCCACGAAAATTCACAAAACCCTAGATCTCGTGCACCCTTTTCCTAAGTCCCTCATAGGAAACGAAGTGCCTTTTGAAGCCTCGTATCATAATTTTGAGTGTTCCTTGAGAGGTCTTGATCCATCATCACCTTGCACATTAAACCCTAGAATACCTACTATAGGTGATCATAATCCTATCAGGGCTCCTCCCATCAGTGAAAGTCTATAAAGAGCAGGGAACCTTTGATGTGGTGACAGTGGGCCATTGTCTCATTGTTAGCACTTAGTCTAGCTCTTTATCTTGTAGAGTTTTCCTCTCCAAGGCATGCTAGATTTTGTGGTGACAGGAGCAACTTTATCTCTCCAAGTTAAGTTTAAGGGGGGAATCATTAAGATAAACTTGATTTGGTCTAGAGTCAATTTGATAATATCACTAAAGGGTTTACCAATAGTGATTTACCAACTCTAGGTTTTGGTAATCCATGGTTTTTCCTATAGTATTTTTATGTAATGTAACATATTTAAGGGCTTGATGACTCCATTGTAATATACATTTGAACCAATAATAATGATAGATCTACTATTAGGAGCTAGTTTTCTCACAAAGGTTTCCGAGATAATTTTTAGGAGCTAGTTTTCTCACAAAGATTTCCAAGATAATTTATAGTGTCCATGTGTTGCTGCCTTGTTATTATGTTTTTTATTTATCTCTCTTTTTATTACACTAACTAAATAAGAGTAGCACCATCAAATAGGTACAAAATTCAGAATTTATGAGTTGGTCGCCTTATTTATGTGTCTACATAAACCTGAACAATTGTGTGTCCATGCACGTACACATATATATGCGAAGTCAGGCCCAACTGATAGAAACTTCTTATTTTCTTAAGCAAAAAGGGAACAAAGAACCACAACCATTGTTATAACACAGCATTCAGTTTATCATGCTACATAGAGCACGAATCTCCATCTCTTTAGCATTCAGTTCGTGTTGAAACCATAATTTCACCTGCCGTACGAGAACATTAAACGGCGACGCAAAATCAATTCCGGAAAACCACTTCACAAAACCGTCAGCACATTTCGCACCACTTTTGGTAAAAAGGTGTTTTTGTTAGAGGGCCTCCGAACACCCCGACCAGCTGCCACGCGTCCAGTGTACGAACTCAAAACCACCCACTCCCCGGAAGCTAAAGTTCGTTTGTTTTGTGTGAGGTTGGTGAGCGAATTGCGTCCGATCAGGTCAACGGACAAGGATTTCATTCAACCTGCCAGAAAGTTAATTTTACTTTTACGTCACGTTTTATTTAATGCATTTAATGAAATGTCATAGTTTTAGGTAATACATTTAAAAGTTTTTCATACGGTGTAATTTTTTTTTGGTTAACCCATAGTATGTACGCCATATAGTTTCGGGGTATGTGAGTTGACTTCAGGTTTAGTGTTGCACACGGGTGGAGAAGCAATTTTGAGTTCGCCGCAGCGAATAGAAAACCAGGGGAAGAAGAAAAAGACTCCCGACAATGAATGAAATGGATTCCTTCTTACAGGTGCATGTCATGGTTTCAAAATGAGAAGGCAATGTAATTTTTTTTTTATTTAGAATATATGGTAATGAAAAATTTCACACACGGGTGAATGTGAAATTTTTTTTATTTTACAGCAGTAAACTTATGTAAGAATTTCTATTCTTACACCAGTAAATGTAAAAGCTATTTTACAGCAGTAAATGTGAAAAGAAGATTTTACACAGTGGTGTAAAAATCATTTGTAATAGCAGGCAGAGTATTTTGTTTTTTGTGAAACTTTTTGGTGAATCCCTCACAGTAAGAGGAAGAAATATGTATCAGTGTTTTTATTAATGAATATAAAGGTTTTATTGGTGTGAAAAACCTCTGTCCTCAAAATTTTATTTGCTTCCCTGTGCAAAAGATCCTGAGGAGAAAAACAGAGCATTGCTCTGTATTCAGTTTGTTTGTTTGTTTTTGGGGTTTTACCAGAAAAATCCCCAACAGTGGTATCAGAGTAGGCTTAGGCTCTTTGAAGGTGACAAAGAAGCTGAAAGCAAGAGTTTTTTGGTTGCAGCAATCAGTTGTTTTAAAAATACACAGTCAAGAAATTGAATCATAACTAAGGATGCAAGGAATGGCCAGCACAAGCATTGGTATGGGTATGTTTAACACCCAGCTCCCACAGTTTAATGGGAAGAACTATGATTATTGGGCAATAACTATGAAAGCCCTCTTTTCCTGCCAAGATTTATGGGAATTAGTTCAAGATGGATTTGATGAACCAGCAGATGATAATGAGTTTAATAGATTAACTCAGGGAGAGAAAGATCTGTTAAAGACCAATAGGAAGAAGGATGCAAAAGCCCTTGTATTTTTGTATCAAGCAGTGGACCAGAGTGTGTTTCCAAGGATAGCAGCAGCTAAGACATCCAAAGAAGCATGGCAAACCCTCAAGACAGCGTATCAAGGCATGGAGAAAG
>APFE030251689.1:75518-90339 GCA_000404065.3 Pinus taeda
GTTGAAACCATAATTTCACCTGCCGTACGAGAACATTAAACGGCGACGCAAAATCAATTCCGGAAAACCACTTCACAAAATCGTCAGCACATTTCGCACCGCTTTTGGTAAAAAGGTGTTTTTGTCAGAGGGCCTCCGAACACCCCGACCAGCTGCCACGCGTCTAGTATATGAACTCAAAACCACCCACTCCCCGGAAGCTAAAGTTCGTTTGTTTTGTGTGAGGTTGGTGAGCGAATTGCGTCCGATCAGGTCAACGGACAAGGATTTCATTCAACCTGCCAGAAAGTTAATTTTACTTTTACGGCACGTTTTATTTAATGCATTTAATGAAATGTCATAGTTTTAGGTAATACATTTAAAAGCTTTTCATACGGCGTAATTTTTTTTTGGTTAACCCATAGTATGTACGCCATATAGTTTCGGGGTATGTGAGTTGACTTCAGTTTTAGTGTTGCACACGGGTGGAGAAGCAATTTTGAGTTCGCCGCAGCGAATAGAAAACCAGGGGAAGAAGAAAAAGACTCCCGACAGTGAATGAAATGGATTCCTTCTTACAGATGCATGTAATGGTTTCAAAATGAGAAGGCAATGTAATTTTTTTTTTTATTTAGAATATATGGTAATGAAAAATTTCACACACGGGTGAATGTGAATTTTTTTTTATTTTACAGCAGTAAACTTATGTAAGAATTTCTATTCTTACACCAGTAAATGTAAAAGCTCTTTTACAGCAGTAAATGTGAAAAAAAGATTTTACACAGTGGTGTAAAAATCATTTGTAATAGCAGGCAGAGTATTTTGTTTTTTGTGAAACTTTTTGGTGAATCCCTCACAGTAAGAGGAAGAAATATGTATCAGTGTTTTTATTAATGAATATAAAGGTTTTATTGGTGTGAAATACCTCTGTCCTCAAAATTTTATTTGCTTCCCTGTGCAAAAGATCCTGAGGAGAAAAACAGAGCATTGCTCTGTATTCAGTTTGTTTGTTTGTTTTTGGGATTTTACCATAAAAATCCCCAACAGTTCGAACATGCTACATAGTACACATATCTCCATCTCCTTTTACTTTCAGAAGATGGAAGTCTCATGGTCATAATATAATAACCACGCAATATGTAATGGGGCACATATGGCCAATCGCCTACTTTTTAAGCATTTTCTGTAAATTTAATCTGCCTATTGAATTACAAATTTCCCAGAAAATTTGCTGCAACTTTTACATGAATTGGTTATTACATAATTGATTTTTTTCGAAACATTTGCAACCAACATATGATTCTAATTCATGGATTCAAAGATTGACTACACGTTCTTGACTTATTTCTCGTCATATGGTAGTCTTGAAGACTTTTTCCTGGAAACAACACCACTCACTTTTGTCAACAATGCAAGGCAAACCTTGCACCTTTAACATTAGAGTGGGGTCTTTGGCCTTGATTAGTTTTATAACCTCTTTAATACTCATATATCATACTTCGTGACCTCAAATTACTGTATATTTTCCTTTTAGCAGTAAATTATTTTTTGAAAGTTGAAGCAACACTCCAACAATGGAACCCCAAATGTTTTCTCAGAGAATACAATAATTCAAAACATATAAGTTGTAAACCAAGGTGAAAAATATTCACATTCTAGAGTTCGTGCACTTACTAGTATACTCTTTGTCCATTTCTTCAAGAGTTTCTTCCTTGTGACCAAATCCCTTTCTGTTATAATTTTCTTTTCTAGTCAAAGTCCTCCTGAAAGCTTTCGTATCAAATTCCCCTGTATGTGAATCTACAGCGCTAGGAGCAGCATCACATCTAACTTGTGTCCTCCTTAGCTTCAAGTTTCTGCAGACATCTGGTTGCATTGCACGAGTCAATCTTATACTCAAAATGGCTGATGAATCCGCAATTATCGAACTCCCATGTCCATTGCTTAAAGTTCTTGGTCCTACAGCTTCAGGTCTGCAAGCTGCTGCAAAGCTGAGGCTCGAAGGCATCGCAACAGTGAGACTACAACAAACCCAACTATTGATGTTTACTTCGTAAAAACCTTAAACGGACAGAAACAGACTGGGAACCAAATACAGAACTCAATTGGTAGTTGAGCTCAGTGAATCCGCTGATTCGCAATAGCAGAAACCCACACTAACAAAATAGCGTTCAATGGTAATTAATTGGTGACATCAAACAAATTTCATTTTTGCCTGCCAGCCACTAAGAATGCATTTTGTGTCGCATATTTCGGATTAGATTACTGCGAGGAGGCCACCTGGAGACATAGTGTCCAGTAGTGGGGAATGAGACTGATGCCACACATCCAGACCTTAATGTTATATATTCAAAATATATTATATTATATATATATATATATATATATATTATTTTTTATACCTTACAAAAAAGTGATAATATGCTAAATAAAATGTTAGATATAATCCATTTAATATTTAATATAAATTTTATGGTGATATAATTAATATTAAAATTTTGAAGCACATGGAGTGTAGAATAAATAGTGATGGGTGTATTGTTAAGGCATTTGTTTGAAATTTCGTGGTAAAAAATCTAACCATGTTAATGGTTGGTGTGGTCCAAGGTGGGTGCAATCCTTGGGTGATTTTTATAGCTTAGTTGTCCCTGGTCGTGATTTCTCAAGCCAAAGGTTAAGCATGCAATGATCTGAGAACTCACACAACTGAGCAAAAAATTAAAAATGAATAAATAAATAAATAAAAATATTTCGGAAAAAAAGATTATGACTAGCGTAGATCCATCTTAACTCTAGATCTATCAAGTGTCAAAAGGGACCAAATCTCTCTAGGTGCAAACTTTTATTCAAACTTTAAACTCTAAAAAGAGGTTTGCACCGTGAGAGATTTGATCCCTCTCACACCCCTCTCAGCGCTTGAATAGATTGTGAGGGAAGATGTAATATACGTTAGTATTATATATATATAATATTATATATATATATATATATATATATATATATATCTGACTCCATAACAAAATAATAATCACAATAACTGTGAAAACATCACACATAAAATAGACACCTATATTTTTGGACAAATTGTCTTTCGGAAAACCCTAAGGTGGGGAAAACCAGTTCTGCAAATGAGGGTTTATATTATTATTTTTTTAGCAAATTGAAAATATACATAAATTGTTTGTCTTTCATTAGCAAAGCTTTGACAACTTTTCCCTTAACTATAACTGTGTAAGAATTGATAGGGTAAGTTCTTCAGACATAATACCAAAGGACACTGCTCACAAACAGAGCACAGATCAATACACCAGTATTCTTGACATGGTTAAAACCCTCAAAGAGGGAAATAGTCCATAGCCTGAGCCAACATGGCCACTTCAGGCAATTTATTAATAAAAGATTGAAAATTTACATAAGCTTCTCTCATGAACAATTACCCTATAAATGACCCTCCATGCTCTTTAAATAGAGATCATGGACCAATAGGGTGTTAAGCCATGGATCAAATGTCGGTAATACCGAGAAGAGAATGAACCATCAGATCACTTCATGTCTAGAACAAATCGTGATCGTCAGATTGTAAGTTAGAAAAGTACATATTAAAGAAACACACTTTACCTAACTCTACACTAGACCAAGTTATACTTAACTATTTCCAATGTGTCGGAATATCCTAACAAACTGACCAAATTGAACCTCTACAAATCAAATCGGCTTCCACTAACCAATTCACACTTCCTCTGTGAACTGGGGTAGCCTTTGGCAACACACACTGGTAATTTCGACCTCCTTTTTGTAGAATAATTCAGCCTCCTTCTTAGAAAACTAGAACACTATGAAGAATTTCCTCTAGAAAATCTCTCCTCAATTTCTCCTACTAAAACCTTCTTGTTGGTGTCTCCCATACTATCATTGTGCATCCCTTGCTCACTCGAATTGTGTCTCCAAGTGCCCCATCTATTTCTTCTTGTAATGTCTTCTTTTCTTATAAGCATATGAATAAATTACAAATATGCTTATAATTATATATAACATATGAATACAAATGTACAATCTTGAGAGATGGAGAAATGTAGATAATATGAATCTATTCAATTACAAATAGTTTACATTGTGATCATTTTGAACCTCTCTTATTCTTCTTTTCTCATAGCCACACCCACTACTTTTGTCATCTTTTTATATTGTTGATATGAAAAGGGAGGTTAAAATCATAGACCATTAAAATCAGTAACTCAAAATATTGCAGTAAACGTCATACCTAGTCTCTCTTTCTTTCGAATATTATTTGTATCTTTCTCCAAACTCAATCTTTGTGACTTATAGATTGTTAAGTCTCAAGCAAGTTTCAAAGGAAGTTGTTTTCTTTTACCTCTTTCAATAGGTACAATAGGAACAGTTTGAGGTGATGATTCCTCCCATAGTACTGCCATATAATTATCAAATCTTACTAAAACATATGTGGGTGGTTTTAGGGGTCGTGAAACTCGAGGGTTATGCACAATTTTTCAACAATTCCAAGAGCATTATTTACAAGTCCTACATTAGTCCATATGTTTGATGTAAGCCTCACTATAGCTCCAACTGCAATAAGTAAAATTCATTTTTTCCTCATCTATTTCCATATAGTTGTTTTTTCCTTTTGCAACAACACTGTCTACAATTGGATAGTTTAAACTTCTTAAACAAAGCTTACTATGAGTATGTACATCATTATTTGTTGCAAACAAATGTATTTCCTTATCGAATGACCCTATTGTGGAATGATCCAAGAATGTATTTATATGAGTCATAAGTAATTTCTAGTCTTCCACAGTTGTCATTGCATTTCTTACATTCATCAATAAATGACGAAATTGTATTTTTTGATTGTCTTGTCCATCTTGTCGAAACACGGTATCAAGTTTCACAACCTTTGTGAATGAGTTCCATGATTCTCTTGCTACATCATGACATGCATATATAGGTTTATCCATAACGTGTGGCAATTGTCCCAAATCACCAACCAATACCATTTACCTCCCACCAAAAGGAATGTCACAATTTTCTGGGAAAGGTTATCGAAGTCTTGAATAAATGTTTTTTAACAAATTTCTTCTAATGAAATTCATTTCATCTATCAAAATATATTTCATATGTATCCTCTCTCCTTGTAATGTAAGTAAACATGATCTTATAGAGGTGTTATGTCTTTGGCTGGAAGTTGAAGTGCAAAATGAATTATTGTTGTAGATATGTTGAAAGTTGCAACCATTATATGAGTTAAAAGAATTAATAGACTAATCTCAGAAAAGGACTCGGTTTCAAGTGCATTTTTAATAGTTCCAATCAAACAAGACTTTCCTATACCTACAGTTCCTTGGAATATCATGTGCAATGGATCAATCCCTGATCTATAATGGTCAAGGATAATGTCAAATTATTTTCTCTGTTGAACCCCAAGACTTTCAAAGGAATAAGACTTTCCATGATGGTTACTGTGAATGAGATTCAAATTTCACTTTTAAGATATGAAATTAATAACACAATTGGAAGTATCTACATCAACAAAATTTGTGTTCCAATTATTCTCATGATCACAATCGCTATGTCCCAACATATCATATTCATTGTAATTATATATTTATTCTTATCTCCCACTCATTTGTGAGTTTGTTAAAACTTGCGAGTTTGTTCTAACATTTTGAAGGTTTGTCTTTGTGTGTATGAGTTGCTTTTGCTCTGTCGACATTGGTCGCACTCACACACTAAGTTGTAAATATTGTCGCACAAGTATCGTCATGATCGTTCGAAGACATATTTCAATTTCCGCACTTGTCGTTCTCAACATTCGAGTGAGTCTCACTGAGCACATGTTGTCTTGTTGGTTTGAGGTGTCTTGTCATCGAGTCATGCTAAGTGTGTGATCATATTGTCATGTATGCACGAGTACACTTGCTTTCACACTTAGTCAATTTTCCTGAAAATCTATCAACCAAACAACCCTCCTTCAACTAGACCCGATCTCAATGACCTTGCGTTGTTGCCCAGAACTACACAGAGCTTGAGGTTATCCTCCGGGCAGCCTGCTCTGTGCAATTATGGAAATGAGCTAGCTGAATGAATCCAAAAATTGCGCAAAAGTTGTCCCAGAAGCCGATCCACTATGCGCTTCCTGCAAGACCTCCCATCAAGCCTCTTATTGGTCAACCAAAGAAAGAACTTGAATTGTGACCCTGGGTTGTACTCTGAGCTCCAAAATTGCACAGAGTTGTCCTGCCCTGCCCATCTTATTTGCTCTGCAACTAGCCTAGGAAATGCACAGAGTTGTCCTGTCTTGCCCTTCCTTCCCGCTCTGCAACCAGCCCAGGAATTTTACAACGTTGTCCTACCATGCCATACCTTCTTCCCCACCCTACAACTAGCTCAGGAATTGTGCAGAGTTGTCATGCCCATCCCTTCTTCCTAGCTCTACAACCAGCTCATAAACTGTGCAAAACTATCCAAGCCTAGATAGTCTCTTAGGATTATGCAGTTTTGACCAGCACCTCCCATAGCCCGACCTTGTGCTCCTCTGGAAAACTGTGTAGATTGTTCTGCCAGTGCCTATTGCTGTCTGCACTATCTTCTCTAGAGAAATTACGCAGATCCCAACTAGATGACCTGCCAATGCTCCCTTAGAAAATTGTGTAGATTGCCCCAACATCTTCCTGACACCGTGCTTGTCCTTCCTCTTGTAAATTGTGTAGTTCTACCTCCTAGCTGGGTTTCACCCCGCAACTGTCACTACTGTCCCAGATTGTGAAAATCTGTCTGCCAGTGACATCTATGCAGTTTTTCCTGACAATGCTCTGGAGCCTCACATCCTGACCTGTGTTGTGCTCTCCACACTCTCAATGCCTTGTTCCTCTCCCGGTGATTTGCACTGAAATGGGAAACAATGCATCATGATAGACTAGGATATTTTTGGATTTGATGTCATCCCGTCATGAGTGATTGCAAGAACAGGTACATTGATGAAACATGATGCGACGAAAAACAAGATGGAAAAGAGGCGCATGCTAGAAGACTTGCTCATGGTTGAACGAACACATGAAGCACATCAAGCAAGTGAGCCAAAGGGACACATTCACATGCACCATCAAGCAAATACCAAGACCATCTAAAACCCCACTCGCTTTGCCATGCAGAGGTGAAGAAATGTTACATCAAGAGCATACCATCACTCAGCAACACAGTAGCTCGACACAAACACCACAGTTAGCCAGTACATGTCAACAATATCATGTTGAGTTGTGTCATGAGTTGTCTTGGCCACATCACTACTATGGGTCATACTTTTTGTAATCAATGTAATGTAAAGTGGAAGAGGAAGTCCAAGAGACCCACATATGAAGTCGAAGAGTCATGTAAAGTCGAAAAGTCATAGGAAGTCAAACAATCATGAGGGAAGTTGAAGAGTCACAAGGGTCAGTTATACCCCCTCATTGTATGAGAAAATGAATTTTCACCTTGGCTCCTCCCACATAGTCTTGAGAGTCTGTAATTTGTTCTTTGAGGAGCGAGGAGTGGCTCTAATGTCCCACTACTAGGACTAGTGATTTATGGTGTACAGATGTGTCTTGGATCTTTTGCTTAATTCAGAATCCTGTCTCAGGCTAGCACATTTTCACGCATGTTTTTTATCCATTTGTAAGGCTATTCTTTAAACGTTTATAATGCATGTTTGCTTAACCTGTACTAAGATATTTTAACTACTTCGATTATTTTAGTACTCATATTGTTGAAGATGTGTTGTATTTTTTATCACCGTTGTCTTGTCTGTGTGGACTACTCCGTCAGACATTAGACATACCATATTTGTGTATTTATTGGTGTTAGCGACCATCACCCCTATGTGGACTATTCCGCTGGATGGTGTATGTGTTTTTCCTTGAACTTTGGTTTTCACGACTACCGCATCCGCTGTGAACTATTCCACTAGATGCTAGATAGAACCTCGTTGTTGTTCATGTGTGCTTCTTCCTAGGTTGGGACTATTCCCTCTCATCAAGAGGCTCACTTTAGCTCTCCCCTTTTGACAGTAAGAGAACCTGGACACAGAGTTACACTACGCCTCACCAAGCACTGTTAGCCTTGTTGGAAAAAAGCCCACAAATAGATCCATATAGGCTCTTGAAGTCTCCAAGTTTGATAAAAAACATCCCAATGGATCCATTAATGCCCTTGAAATCTTCAATTTTTGCTCAAAGATCATCTAATGATCAAAATTAGCACAAGAGGAAAGCCCTTGGAAGGGAAAAAATGCATTATCGGGAGGCTAAAATGCTTAAAAAACCATGAAAAACCCACAAACGCAGGCTTAAATAGAGGAATGAACAAATGTCGTTAAATCTGGCCGATCAACGACCCAGATCTAGGTGGCTAATCACAATTGGCCGAGTAGAGGGGACAGTCTAAAGGCAGGCGCATGACACTGCCGATTAGTGATCGTCGATGATCGGATAGGCAGGAAGCATATGTTCTATTATATAGAGGCCCAGGGATTGAGCGACTCACGATTGCGATTTATCGCATTGCTGACATCGCATCGACACTATACCAAGGGGCCTATGCACATACATACAGGTGACCCAATACCCAGACCCGACCGCAATATATATGAGAATTCATAAAATTTGAAGTCCGAGCCAAAGTTGTTTTTAAAGCATTCTCCGTGTATTTCATTATATAATGAAATACACAGGGAAACATGGCCAGTGTGATAGCGATGAAACCTGGACCTGATGGGTTTTGTAAAGCAAAATATATATGTTTCTAGGTCCGCAAAAGCCCATTTTTTAATGTTTTTGTGTGTTTTCGTTATATAATGAAAATACGAAGGGAGCATTGGCCGACAATGATTGCTATGAGCCCTAGACCTAAAAGGGTCCGGCAAGTGGAATGTATGATAGTTGAAGTCCGCCAAAGCATTATTTCATGCACTTTTCAATGTTTTCCCATATTTCATTATATAAGGGAAATACACAGGCCAAGCCAAATGCAACTTGCGATGGCGACAAGGGCGGACCTAATGGATAATTAAACAATATTTTAGGACTTTTGAAGTTCAAAATACACTGTGATGGGCGAGATTTATCAGTGTCGCAGTTTTTTCACTGTTTATAACCAAAACAGTCATTGTCTATAGTTTAAAGGGAAACACAAAGGCCCCAAGACTTATTTCACCATATAACAGTGCCCAGGAGACAGTTGCTGGGAAATAGAGCCCAAAAAGGGAAAGAGAAGGGCCACAACATGTTGCAGCCCAAAACAGAAAGATCAGGGAGCTCAGACAGCGCAACAGCCACACCAACAAACGTTATAGAGCATCTCTGGCATGGGAGAACTCCCAGACAGCACAACAAGCCATCAAAAATGTCTGAAAGCGGTTACTCTGCTATCAGAAGCAGAAAACTCCAATCCCATGCTTGTCTAGAGGGCATCAAATCAGTTAACAATGCATATTAGGCAGATTAATACTCCTAGCCTCTTAAAGCTCACGAGCATTGTAAATAGGCTATAAATAGTTTAAAATAAGATGTAATAGGGGTTCAACTTCTGGAGATTATTCCTCCTTTGTTCCTTCAAGCTTCTCATCTTCATTCTAGCAATATAAGCTTCTTTTGCCATTATATGTTCAATGTCCATTCTCTTCGCTGTTCTATGCTTGCACTTGAACAATTTGTTCATGTTTTCTTTGTGTCTAAGGCCAAATAACTGTCATCTTATCTCTGCTTTGATAAAATATATTTGCAAGCTTCTTTGCTTCCTATAGCTAGCCATCCATATGTGGTCATATATGCATCTTCCAGTACAATCAATATTCTCTTTTGTTGCCTGTAGCTAGCCATTCATTTATGTGTATGTATGAAATCTGCTGGTATAGTTAGTATTCTCCATCTATCCATTAAATTTATAAATTATTGAGCATTAATGGTCTAAAGCATTGTACTGGTGAGAGTATTCATGCATGCCTTGAGTGAAAACAGAGCTGAAATGGTTATCTAACTTGATCCAAACCATCATTTATTCCAATAGTTCAGCGAACAATATTGAAGATTATATGTTACCAGGCATCTTCGAGCTACAACCTAGGAGAGTTTCCTAGAGTGCTAACATAATTGGTGTTGTAGCCGGGGAGAGGAAACTGAAGCTCAGCTTCCCTGGGAAACGACATAGATCCAGCGTTGATAATAGACAAAGTCTGGGCACATTTTTGGTTGTAATCATCTATCTGGCGACTCTACTTCATAGTTTTGGCTCAGTTTGTGAGGCATACCTGGATAAACCCTCAGATGCTACAAGTTGACCCAATACCTGACCCTGAAAAAATCATCAAAGAGAGAAAGGTATCACAGAAAGGAGCATCAGGATCAGGTAAACCTAAACAATCTTCTATATCTCTTCAAGAAAGGCTTGTAATAGAACAAATACATGTTGAGAGTATAGCATCTAATACTAGCAGTGAAGAAAAAATCTCAGAGTTTCATAAAGATCCTTATTATTTAGGTTCTCCTTTTGTTGTAATTCCAAAGGAAACCTCACCTCCTATCCATCATACTCCTTTAGTCCTGTTAGTCACTCCTCAGCCCTCTATCATTCAGACTGCTAGTACTCTTTTAGCCACCACAGGTATGGCAGGTCCACAAGAACCTACCAAAATGGAAAGAATCATAGCTGCTAGGTATGGACCTCTAGTACTGCCCACTCCTTTGGATTCCATGCCTACTGGAGAATATCAGAAGCATAGGCCTAAGTTCATTGGGATTGAAGGTGTTATTGTTGAAGAACATCTTGAGTCATTCTATAGCTATGTTGATACTCTGGACATTAGTGAAGATGATGTGTGGATGAGAGTCTTTGTCCAAAGCCTAGATGGAGAGGCTAGAAAATGGTTCAGAGAACTAACCCCAAGATCTATAACAGATATTGAAGCTTTAGATGATGTACTCCTAAAGCATTGGGGGGATAAGAAGGATCTCGTCTACTACCACACTGAGTTTCTCTGCTAAACTCACCCATGCTAGTGCTTTTGATTATGAATTCTGCCTACTATTGAGAGAGAGGTGATGTGCTACTTTGGCTGACATGATGTAGCCTTGGAAGTGGAATCAAACATCATGGTTGCAGAGAAGCTCAAGGGAAATGTTGATAGAAGAACATAGAGGGGCGAGTCTTCATCATCCTTTGATCCTAAGATAGATAAAATGACCAAAATGATCAAGTCATTAGCCTCCGAAATCTCTAAATTGAAGGTTGAACAACACCCGGGGAAAGGAAGAGTGCCTAATACCTTTGCTCCTAGAAATACAAATCCAAATCCATATAGAAGAACAAATGAGCAGTTGCAGATTTTGTAAAGAAACAAAGATGCTAATGAAGACCAAAGGGTGAAGGCTCCTTTTCAAAATGCAGTCGTGGAAGAAGAGTAGTTTGAAGAAGATAATGAGATCCATTGTCTGGAAGACAAAGGCAATGCTTCCTTTTTGACCTCAGCTGCCTATGAAAAGTCATTATGCAATGACCAGATTAGACAAGAATGGGATGGTGAAGCTATTCTACAAACTGTAGATCAACAAAGATATAATTTGAGGTCAAAGATAAATAATGCCAAGGAAACTCCTGTTCAAAGAGCTGTTGTCCCTGCAGTACAACAAGCTAATAAGAAAAAACAACTGGCAGTTGATCCCATCATCCTCAAAGCTCCAACTCATGAGGTAAGAGGCCTTGACAAGTCTCCTTCTCCTTTTAGTTTTCAATCAGAAATTCAGAATTTAAGAATACTTATGCCTTTGATTGAACTAGTGAAGAATGAGTCCTTCAAAAGATCCATCCTCGAGGACCTTGAGCCTAAAGCCATCCAAGCCTCCACTGACTATGTAAATCTGCAAGATGACAAGCCAGCTATTATTCTCAATCCAATGATTGAAAATTATGAAGACGGTTCCCCATCATTCTATGTCTCTCTAACTATTCATGAAAAAATCCTCCACAACTGCCTTTTAGACACTGGAACCAGCCATAATCTAATGCCCAAGGTTGTCATGGATGAGTTGGGTCTTGACATCACTAAGCCTTATCATGACCTGTTTTCTTTTGACTCTAGAAAAGTGAAATGTTTAGGATTAATCAAGGACCTAGCCATCACTTTGTCTCAGCTACCTATGAAAAGCATGATGATGGATATTGTGGTAGCTGATGTACCCCCCAAGTTTGGCATGTTACTTTCCAGAGGTTGGATCAAGAGATTAGGTGGATCATTACAAAATGATCTGTCTTATGCTACTGTTCTAGTTTTCGGAGGTGAGAGCAAGAGATTATACAGAGAGGCGCAGTTGGCTTATATCATCAGTGATGAGAAGAACCCTACTAATCATCCCATCTATGTTGTTGACACTAATTTTGGAGCATGTATTCTTGAAGAATCCCAATTGGCCTCCATGCAGCTCAAGAAACTAGTTTTCCAGATCGCAGAGGAAGAAAACCCACATATTTGGGATATGTTCTTTGATGGGGCTTGCTCTAAAGAAGTTGCAGGATCAGGTGTAGTATTTGTGTCCCCAACACATGAATACATTCATTTGTCTTTCAAATTAACCTTTCAAGTCACAAACAACATGGTAGAATACGAAGCTTTGATTCTGGGCTTAAAAGCTGCTAAAGAAATGGGTATCAAAGGCCTGAAAGTGTTTGGAGATGCAGACCTCATTATTCAGTAGGTAAATAAAACTTTCCAAGCTAAGCATCCAAGGCTGAAAGCATACAGAGATGAGTTATGTAGGCTCAAGGATTCTTTTAATGATTTCAACATTTCTTATATTCCAAGAATGAAGAACCAACTTGCCGACTCCCTTGCTATCTCTGCTAGCATGTTTATTCCTCCTTTGCCTCCAAAATTGACATATGAAGTTCAGGTAAAATATAGACCGTCTCTACCTAAAAATGTCAAATATTGGAGAGTTTTTGAAGACGATGAGGAAATTAACATGTTTTTACAAGTCATGGAGGAATTTGTTGAAACGTGCATCGATCAAGAAAATGAAACCAAGGAAGAATGCAACCAATCCAAGTTAAAAAGTGAGATTGGCCGAGGAAGCATCGTCTAGCTGCCCAGTAATCATATACCAAAGGGATTACTGCCTCTAGAGAAGCTGTTCGACCAAAATGATGTGCCATATAAGCCTGTCGAAACAAAAAATGAGTCTGTTGTTCGTAAACACAATATAGGGAGCCCAACCCATCCAATATACATTAATATGTCCACTCAATTGTCCTCTACCCAAAATTCTTAGTATTGCACCCTCATGAAGCAATCCGCTGATATTTTTGCCTGGGAATACAGTGATCTCAAAACCTATGATATGAACATCATTCAACATAAGATCCCACTGGAAAAGAACACCACCCCTTTTAAGCAGAAATTAAGACCTACCAGCCCTCTCTTATTGCCTTTGATTGAGAAAGAAATCAAGAAGTTGTTGGATGCCAAAATCATAGTTCCTGTAAGGTATTCAAAGTGGATAGCTAACATTGTGGTAGTAAGAAAGAAAAATGGATAAATCGAGCTTTGTGTCAACTTCAGAAATCTGAACAAGTGCTCTAAAAAAGATAACTATCCCCTTCCTAAGATGGAACACTTGCTGTAAAGAGTTTCAGGGGCTAGAGTCATGTCTTTCTTAGATGGATTTAAAGTTACAATCAGATTGTTGTCCATCCTGAAGATCAGGAAAAGACCGCCTTCATTACTCCTTGGGGCACTTTCATGTACTCCAAGATGCCTTTCAGACTAATGAATGTTGGGGCTACTTTTTAGAGGGCCATGGACATAGCCTTTGTGGGAGAGAAGGACAAGTTTGTCCTTATTTATCTTGATGACATAACAATATTCTCTAGCAGCCACAAAAATCATTTACAACATTTGAAGAAAGTCTTCCTAAAGTGTAGACAGTTTGGAATTTCAGTGAACCCAAAGAAGTTGCAGTTTGCTCTAGAAGAAGGCAAGCTTCTGGGACATATTGTTTCTGCTGAAGGTGTGAAGATTGATCCATCAAGGGTTCAAGCCATTCAGAAATTTTCCATCCCAAGGTCAAAAAGGGACATTCAATCCTTCCTGGGTAAGATTAACTTCGTAAGGAGGTTCATTCCAAACTTTGCCGAGATTGTAAAGCACATCACTTCCATGCTGAAGAAAGGATCAGAAATAAAATGGACAAATGCTTCAAGAAGCTCTTTTGAAGCCATCAAGCAAGCTATCATGGAAGCTCCCACTCTAATTAGCCCAAATTACACTAAGGAGTTTTGTATCTTCTCTTTTGCCTCTTATGATACACTTGCAGCAGTTCTGTTGTAGAAAAACGATGAAGGCATAGAGCACCCCATGGCCTTTTTCAGCAAAACTTTAAGGGATGTTGAACTAAGGTATGAACTTATTGAAAAACAAGCTTATGCTCTCATAAAGTCTGTAAAAGCAGTGATAATTTATATTCTGCATTCTAAAGTAGTTGCATATGTACCTTCAACTGTTGGTCCAAGTGCACAACAAAATTAAATAAACACACAGCAGAATATCAAGCACATAAACACAAGAGTTTTAACGTGGTTCACCCAACCAATCTGGGCTACATCCACCAAACATAGGCATCAGGAATTTATTAATTAAATTGGAGATTACATCAAGAAATCCTCACTAAACCTCTCACACTCTTAGCAAACCATCCGAATGATTGCCTGTTATATAGCATAGAGAATCTAACGGCCTCATTAACTCCCTCACATCAAATATAGGAGGCATTAACTCCCTCCCAACAACCTGGAGCTAATC
>APFE030251692.1:0-13175 GCA_000404065.3 Pinus taeda
GGGGGGGTGAATCAGTATTATCAAATCAATAATTTATTTTCAAAACTGATTTGTATACGCTACTTTAACTCAATGATCTAGTGTGTATACGCGACTGCACTTAATGAAACTCGCGTATATGCAGAGATCTTTTGATTTCCTCAAATTATCTTGTATTGAACATTAATCAGAATATTATAAGTTCATTAGAAAGTACAATAAAACAGATTAAAGCATCACACATAAGCAACACACATGAACACCAAGATATAAGGTCGAAACCCAATGTGGGTGAAAACCACCTACTGGAATCGTCTCTGTCTTCTTTTAATAAGAAATTTCTGTTAGAGTTTTTGTACTAGTGCAATATTATACCAATACGCAGGCTTCTACCTGCAGAAGGCTACAACCTTCTCTCATTCTCCAACTTCTACTGGAAGGGAGCTACAACCGCCTAGCTCTTGTACTAGCCTATGTGTTTACTATTACGTAGGCGCCAACCTAAAGAATGCTACAACCTTCTCCTTTTTCTTCCAGGAACCACGTTCCATAAATTTTCAGACTGGATCCATCAACAACATCATATCAAATATATTTGCATCAACCAATCACCTTTTGAACCAACCACAACCAAATAAAATCAATCACTTTGACAACCCATCCATCTAATCATTCAGAATACTGATACCAGAAAACAGTAGCCAAAACCCAAAACATTGCAATAGAAAACAGAAGCAACTAAAACATATCTAATAAGGTATACGCTACTTCCATGCATTGAGCATGCGTGCATATGCACTTTCCTCAAGGCAAACCTGAGTACAGATCTGCAAATCAAATGTATGATGTATACATTGTTTTGATATGAAGAACTAGCGTGTGTATGTGCCTTTTCTAAAGTGAACCTGCGTACAGATCTATAAATGATAATTTAAACATTACAACAATTCCAGACTTTAGTCATACCTAGATAATCACATATACAGACTACAACATGCACCAGTTATTCAGAAAAATGATCAAACCACATAAACACAATTCACTTCAAGCCTTAAGTTCTTGATACTTCATTAGATCTTTTCCATCATCAAGCACTAAGGTTCATCCTTGGTTCAGATCGAGCACAACACCATAAGCCCATAACCTGTGTATTAGATCTCACACTTTATCAGATATTCGATACTTGCACGCCTTGGCCTAATGATCTTCTCCTCCTTTTATAGTTTTAGGCCTTTCTCAATACCACGGACCAAAACCATTTAGGATGAATACCTTGGACCAAATACGTAGGGTTAATACCTTGGACCAGATAACTTGGACCAATACCATGGATCAAAATACCATGGACCAAATACTTCAGACCAAAATTTATTTTTCCAAGGTATACGCACCTTTCCTTCTGTGAGAGTGCATGTGTAGATATATGTGACTTGTATACAGTGAACTCGATTGTATACACGGCTTGGCCAATGGTTAACCTGCGTATACCTCTCTTTCTTCATTTTGTGAAGTCAGATCTGTAACTCTGTGTTGTTAACCTGGTGAACTGTGATCTGTCATCTGAGTGAGTTTCCATTAAGGAAAACACCTGTGTCATAATGCCAACAGTAAGTGGAATATAGTCCCTCAAGATTTTGTAGCACAAAAGTGTTGTTTCCCTTCACTTCAGCAATTGTTAAAGGACCAAACCATAGGTTATCAAACTTTCCATGCTTTCCCTTTTCCTCCCTCCTGGAGTCCCATATTAGAACTAGGTCACCTTCCATGAAGTCCCTTTCCCTGGCTCTTCTGTCAAATAGGATTTTTATCTTATTCTAATATTTATTCAATTTGTATTGAACTTCATCTCTATGTTCATTTAGTTCAATAATCCTTTTTATCCTTCTGGATAAATCATCAGGTTCATCTGTTGAATCCTACAAGAATTTTAAAACCGGGAAAGCCAAATTGGTGGGAAAATTATCATCTTTCCCATAGACTAACTGAAAAGGATATTTCCCAGAAGATAGTTTTGGAGTTATTATGTTTGACCATACTACATAAATTAAATGAGAGCCCTAGCTCTTTTTGTGATCTGCTAGGGTCTTTTTTATTACTTTCACCAGACTTTTATTTGAGGATTCTGCAAGGCCATTACCTTGAGGGTAGTATGGAGTTAAATGATCTAATAGAATCTGATATTTCTAGCAAAACTCAATCATTTTAACACTAGAGAGTATTGCTGCATTATCTGTGATAACTTGAGTTGGGAAACCAAACCTAGATAAGATATTTTCTTCAATTAATTTAATTGCTACTGAATCGGTAGCATTTCTTACTGGAATTGCTTCCACCCATTTAGTGAGTAGTTTGTTACTGTGAGGATCCATCTGTGTTGATTACTTGAATTGGGATGGATCTCTCCAACAAAATCTTATCACCATTGAAGGAACAATGCTGAAATTATTGATGGTACTAGTGGAAGAGCTTCTAGTTTCTGCTTACCAACAAACATTTGACAAGGAACACAACCTCTGAATTTTTCCCCTACTCGCAAGAATAATGTTGGCCAATAAAATACTCCCCTTAAAATCTTGTATGTTGTTGCTCTCCAAGCATAATTTCCTCCACAAAATCCTGCATGAAACTGATAAATGATTCCTTCAGTTTCTGATTCTGTTAAACATAATAACAAAATATTCAGTGGATATTTCTACTAAAAATTTGCATTTATGATGCAGTATTTGACTGCTTTCAATTTAAGAGTTTTACACTATACTTCGAAGAATGATGTTGGGAATGCAAAATGGAGCAAAAAACTTACAATGTCTTGATATCAATATGACAATATAAATTTGTCTTCAATATGTAAAGGGTTGATTTGATATGAAGGTAAAGGTTCTTGTGGATTATTTTCTTCAGGTTGAAGAGAAGGTTCTTGTGGATTATTCTCTTCTAAAAGGATAGAAGGTTCTTGTGGATTCTTCCCTTGTGCAAGGACATAAGGTTCTTGTGGGTTCTTCCGTTGTACTTATAAAATAGAATTGATTCCAAGCACTTTGCAATTGGATTCTACTAGAAGCTTGGCTAATCCTTGGCCTTTTACTAGCTTTGTAGTTTTGGTAATTAGATCAAACTAAAGTATTTTAGTGATCCACCTACCTCTTTTCCCATCAGTGTCAGGCTGTGTTAAAACAATTTTTACAACACCATTAGGAACATAAGTAGTAATAGGTGAATGTAGGACATACATCCTGAAAGATTTCATGGCTTGAATGAAGGCATAGGCTTGCTTCTCGATTATGTCATACTTAAGTTGGCATCTCTCATAACCTTACTAAAAAAGGCTACGGGTAGGTAATGGGAATATTCATTCTTTTGTAATAGAACAACAACAAGGGTTGTTTTTGAGGCAAAAGAAAAGATACTAAAGGTTTAGTGTGATCAGGGTTGGCCAAGGTGGGAGCTTCATAGATAGCTTTCTTGATCTAATAAAATGCATGCTTGGAATAGACAGTACATTTAACTTCATGATCCTTTCAAAGCATGTCAGTTATATCTTTGACAATCTCTGCATAATTTGGGATGAATCTCCTTAAAAGATTAATTTTGCCCGAAAAAGCTTGAATTTCTTTCTTGTTTCTAGGTAAGGTCAATGTTTCAATGGCAGACACACGCTTGGGATCAATTACCATTCCTTCCTTTGAGATTATATGGCCCAACAGTTTTCCTTCTTTGATAGCAGACAAAGACTTTTTAGGGTTCAATGATATCCGAAATTTCCTACACTTGCCAAAAACCTTGATCAAGTGCTTCAGATGTTTCTAATCAGATTTAGAAAAAACAGTAATGTCATCAAGATAAATAACCACAAATTTGTTTAATAGACCCATAAAAGATAAATCCATAGCTCTCTTTAATATTTCTCCATCATTTTATAAGCCAAATGGCATTTTAGCGTACATAAATGTACCCCAGGGTGTAGTGAAAGTTGTCTTTTCCCTACCTGCTGGATTAACATTTACCTGATTATAACCTGAAAAACCATCAAGAATAGAAAGTCTTTGTGCTCCTAAAACCATTTGAAGTAACTGATCCATTTTGGGCAAAGGGTAATTATCCTTTAATGATGCTTTGTTTAAATTTCTAAAGTCCACACAAAGTCTGATTTCTCCATTCTTCTTCCTAACAGGAACTAAGTTTGCAACCCAATTAGAATATCTAAGAGGGAGAATGATTTGAGCATCTATCATTTTCTTAATTTCCTTTTCTACAGTTGGTAGAAGGTCTAGATTAATCCTCCTAAGTTTTTGTTGATAAGATATTTCTTCTGGCTTCAAAGGGATCTTATGATGTATTAATGAGGTACCATAGGTTTTTAGATCAGCATAGGTCCAAGCAAAAACATCCTTATAATTTTGAAGTAACTTAAGATATTGAGTTTTAATCTCAGGGTCTAGAGATGCACAAATTTTGATGCTTTTGACATCAACATTTGTTCCAATATTAGTTTCTTCTATGTCCTCTTCCGAATAAATGGATTGAGGATTTCATAGGACATCATTTTGATCGAACAATTTTTCTAAAGGTATCATGCCTTTGGGAATAAAATTGTTAGACAACTGAATAATATCATGATCAACAATTTTTGAACTGAAATCTGAAGTATTATTCTCACTTGTATTTTCATTTATTTCGGATCTATCTTCATCAATTTGTAGAACATAAAATTGATCTACAACTTGCAAAAAATATTTCAAATGTTCATCATCTTCAAATATCTGCCAGTGTTTTAGATTGTCTATGATAGATGGTCTATATTTGACTTGTATTTGTTAGAGTAAATTAGTCTGATCAGGAATTTTAAATGAACTAGCAGAAAAAACTAAGGCATGTGCATGAATATTCTGATCTCTTCGAATATAAGTCAAATTAAAAGCATCAAAGAAGTTTTCCACTGAATCCCAAACTTTATTTTGGTAAGACCTAAGTCTGGGGTGTTTATTCTGGCAAATATTTCTCACTTGCTTGAAAATAAGTTCTGAATCAATAAAAACACTTAAGTTTTGAACCTTTAAGCTTTTGGCTAATTGCAATCCCAAAAAGAAAGCTTCATATTCAGCCACATTATTTGTAACTTCAAAGTCGAGCTTACATGATGGTGTAATTGTTTTTTTGGTGATATTAAAACTACTCCAGCTCCTACTCCATCTTTTGTACAGGAGCCATCAAAGAATAGTTTCCATATATTAGTTTGATTTGGTATAATAGCTGATTGGGTTGTCACAGATATCCATCCCAATTACATCTTTGAAGAATTTGTAATTGTGGATTTCTTTTATACTGACCTTGATTTTGATTTTGGGGTCTGGTAACCATTTGTTGAATTATCCTAGGTTGATTCTCAGTCTTGGAAATTCTATTCGATATATTTCTAAGAAGAGAAGTTATTTCATCTATTTTAGAATCTTTAGTTTTAGTCTTAGAGGAATTAGAAGCCTCTGGTGTTGATTTGAGTTTTCTTTGGGCCTTTTCTTATTTAGCTTTCAAAGAAGTTGAAGTAGCCCTGTTTGCTTCTACCTCAATAGCATTCGTTTGCATATCTTCAAGAGTTCTTGAAATTCCCTCTCTAAGCATAACAACAAAATCATCATCAAAGGCTTTAGAAAATCTAGACTTTGCTGCCGCTACAAGGGGTTTACAATCAGGGGGCATTTTATGATAAATCTTATTGAATATTTTGATAAAGTCTGATACAGGTTCACCAAAATTTCTTTTAAGTTCATCAAAATCAGTGAGAAAGTAAAGAGGTTCCTTTTTCACACCCCACTGGTTTTTAAATATGTTTGTAAGTTCTTCGCAATTTCTAATGGAATTTGCAGGTAACAGCCTAAACCAAATTCTTACATTTCCTTGAAGTGATTATACAAACGACCTCATGTAAACATTTTCTTGTTCAATATTCATGTTATCTGCAAAGTCTAAAAATGCCTGAAGATGATCTTCAACAGAAGGACCAGTTTCTCCATTATACCTAGGAAGGTGTTTCAAATATCTAGCTGGGAGTGCATCGAGATTAGGAGGTAAGACTAAAGATGCATATCTAGCCTATACAATAGGTTGGAAATCCATAGTGAGAGGTGGCGTATGAGGTGTTTGCATGGATGAAGAAGTTGAAGAAGATGAAGAAGGGGTTGGAAAAGGTGATTGAGGGGGTGAAGAACTAGTTGGAGGTGAAGGAGGGGATCTCCTGAATGATTTCAAAGGAGTCTTAAGAACTATCTTCTGGAGCTATGGATGAATACCCTCCTCTGTTTCAAAGAGTGGATTCGAATACACAAAGAGAGTCTCTTCAGGTTGTTCAGAAGTAGAAGCTTCAGGTTGTCCAAAAGTGGAAGGAAATGAATAAGTGGTAGGGGATATGAAATTTGCTGGTTTGTATTCTAGTAAATTAACACCCAAGTTAGACTCAGTTTTATGTGATCCTGGTGGTAGTGAGGGTTTTGGATGAGATTGAAATGAATGAATAATGAATGTTGATTTAAAATCAACTCCCCTATCTAATAGTTCAACAACCCTACGTGATAGGTGGGAATAATCTGGATTAGGTGGAATGTTACTATAAGGATCAAATGATGCTAAATCTTAAGACTGCAAGACTGAAGAGGATGAAGAAGAGGGTTGATGTCCCCTTTTAGAACTGGATTTTCTCATAATTTTTTCAGGGTTTGACAGAGGATCAACTAAGTCAACCTTTGAACAAGATCTGGTGTGCTTAAAAGGTGCCATTTTAAAAGAGTGGAGTCGCCAGGTGAAGGATTTTAACCTTTATAAGCCTTTAATAAACTTAAAGGAATAGAATACATATCGTTGCCCCAGGAAAACTTAATGAAATTCGAATCCCAAGTAACGACACTAGTTTGATGTTGTATCTTTGAGATAATAATGGTCAGCTATTATACCAGAGCATCTAAGATAAATGTTTTGGGGCTTTTTTTTTTTTTTTTAATTTGGGAGACCAAGGGATGAAAGAGATATAGAACTGATATGCCTAACCTCTTGAATAATATCAATATCTCAGCATAGGGCTGTTGTAAATATTTACATGGTGAAAAAAGATTTTATGATGATGAGCAGAAACAAAAAGTAATATGAATGACACAGTTTTCAAATAAAGCTAAATAATCATAAGTAAGAAAACCATTAAACTATGTTTAAAGTTTTGAGAAAATACACATGAGTCTACAAAAGATGCTGATGATTTATTGATTTTGAGGGAATTAATTAAACAAACAGTCCATTAATTCATTCTATTTATAGATTATCAACTCAGAAAGATTATAGGAATAGATTGAAATACAATTGTTCCTACCTAGTTATCTCTGCAAGACACAAGTATATGAAGAAAAAACATAATGAATTACAATGGAAAAACTTATAGGAAACACAAACTGTATAAAACAGAATTTAGAATCCTTTGCTTTGTATTAATGATCCAGAAAGATTAATTACATAAGATGTCTAGAAATGCTTCTTCAAGGGTGCAACCCTTAATAACTTGTGAAGAGAGTTATTTATACAACAGTAGGACGAAAAATATCCCGAACTTCTTTTACAAAAATATATTATTTACACAATCAAAAATAAAACTGTATAATGATATGGCACTATTTTGGTGCTGCATTATTTGATGAATATTACTGAAAAAGTTGAAAAGTGATTGAAGCTGGCTGACTGTTCCCTCATGTTGTACAGGTAAATCCCCTCTGCGGACAGAGGCGATCCCACTAGCCTAAATGGTGTCTAGCAACAATCAAACAACGCTAACACAGGTTCCTAATTGCAAAGTAAAAGTCGATGATGAGGGCCTACCTCGAATCCAACGCTAGTATTCATAGAAGAGTCGTCGCTTTCGTTCTTTCGCTTCAGCTGGTCACAATCCTCATGATCCTCGTGAACAGACACCTGCACATGCAAAGAACAAGACAAATACAAGCATAAAATCCAAGAAATGAAACTATGTATCAGTCAGAAAGGATACAACTCAAACATCATTATAAAGACACATGAGTGGAACCATAATGATAGTCCTCTATTATTATTGATAAACAAAAGAGAATACAACCAAGTTCTAACGTCAAATCCTCCTTTGGCTAGGTGATCAGCAACACATGCCTTGCAAAGCTTGTAGGGGATGGGGAACAAGCCTCTCTCTCCTTGATTACTTGGACATGGATCTCCTCCCTAAAGATATGGCCTTATGGGGATGAACAAGGCCTCTTGTAACATGAGCTTAGCAATTCTCAGACTTTTGGACTTAGATTTGGGAGCTTGAGGAGTAGAATTACTAACTAGCTTGTCAAAGGGAAAAGAACAAGCTTATATATAGGTAGGAGGAGTAGATAAGACCATCCACCATGTTGACCCTACCGCCCACACCTACCTACCAGTTAGCGAGAAAAGCCTTCAACCCCACAAGGTGTGGTTGGTGGCAGGGAACTCAGAGAAGGGGCTGTCACACTGATCCCAACTCTCTCCGTTTTAGCTATCTCCTAGGTTAGCTAAGGGGGGTGGTCCCTAAATGGAAAGTTAAGCTAAAAGCTAAGATGTAAATTTCTAGGAGAATTATTAGAGTTAAATAATATTGTTAATCTGAGATCTATAAGCAAAACATAATATAAGCAATAGCCGTTAACCATACGATAAGCATGAAACACATAAATGACCAGTGCCTAAAAAACGTTGCTCTTTCAGAAGTGAAAAGATTTTTATTTGTATTTCTTTTTATGCTCAAAATGAAAACAAATGCTTTTAAATGAAAGGAGAAAATTTGGTTTTAACTTTTCAAAATAGAAACTAAGCTAAGGGCTCAAGAAACTCCCTCTTTTTTTGATGTCTTATGAGCTTGCTGGCTTGAACAGCATGTGGGACCCTTGGTATCCTTGGAGGTGACTATTCCCGCCGAAGAAGTCCTCGCCCTCCAATAGAGCTGGAAACCTGTCCCTTGAAAACACAGAAAACACTTGCAAATGAATTGTTAGTGCAAAAAGAGACTTGGCATATAGAGACCAAGTTGAGCTTGTCATTCAACCGAGAATGGACAAGCTACAACAAGTGTACAAAATATACCAAGCCCAGAAGAGATTTGAGATAACTGCAAATCTCTCCTCTCTAGACAATAGTGCCTTCAGGCAAAATGAAAAACAACTAGATAGCAAATGAAAATTAAATGAATGTCAAGCGACACAGGTATACCTCATGTACCAAAGCACGCACCACAAGAGAAGCTAGTAACCCCAAAGACTTTTATTTATTAATGTGAAAGCTGAATACAAAATCCGGCAGAGTCTCCGCCAGCCCAATAGCTCGTTCTATGATGATACAATAAGAGCCCAAAGCTCATATAAATAGGAAAAATGGGAGATGATCCCAAGGCAAATTCCAATGACAAATGGCAATCAGGTGAAGATCCCAATGAGAAAATGAAATGACAAGTGGCTGCTATGACTGTCCATGTGTGAAGATAACTGTTGTAGATAAACATGTGGTTGCCTTTGAACTATTGATTGACTGAAGATAACTATTGTCCAGCTCACGTAAACTTTTCGTTGACTGCCCAACGTAACTTATGTGCTGGCTGTTGCAAACTGCTGGGGATATCCACGTAAATACCTGTGTTAATACTGCTGTTTGACTTGGCATAAACTCTTGGAATATATGATACGTTAAATGTTGTCCAGGTTAACTTTGCTGACTGCCCACGTGGAAGCTGTGACCACCTGCGTTAACTTGCTGTTTGCTGTCGTACGGATTTTGGTTTGAGCTGCCAACGTGTAATACTGGGATGGCTGAGGTGATACGTTGACTGGCTGTGTAATAAGCGTTGAACTGTGCCACATAAATATGTAAACTGATCTGCGTAGATGGGTTGTGGGTGCCCACGTATTTACCTGCCCACGTTAATATTGTTGGAGCTGCCTTTAAGATTGCCGTACGGACTTTAGCATGCGTATATTTTTTGTTATGTGCTTTTTTCATGGTTGGGCCAAGGTGGGGTCCCACTTAGATTATAACAATTTCTCAACCTTATAATATTTTCTCAAAAATTAAATCAAAGTTATACTTTGAAATTCCATTTGCCTCATGACTTCAACGTTGACTTTGACTTTGACTTTGACTTTCTGAAACTTTATGAGGTGATGTGGGCCCCACATTGCTTGCCACATCACCCCTGATCCTCTGCTTGACTTCCATGTCAAAATTTGACTTATTTTGACTTTGGAAAATTTTTTAAATTTTTCCAATTATTCATTTTTTTGAATTTTTTCTTCATTTTTGCCACTGTCACTGGAAAAATCGCCTTTTGAGGGACTCTGACTCATTTTTTGACCCCCAAAGTAGGATCTAGGAGAATGTTGGGCCTCTGAGGATGAATTTTGACTGGTCATACACCCCAGACATCTCCTAAGGCCACTTATATATGCCTTTACATAAAAAATAATTAAAAAATCTCGTTTTGCGGGAAATTTTTAACTAATTAAAAAATCCTACTTAGACCTAGCAAAATTCCACGAAACTTTTCGTGTGATCTAGTATGGTAATATACATCGACCCTAGACACTAAGATGTGTCAGGGGCTCAATCTTCAAACCGTCACCTCGGCTTTGGGGTGTGCACGAGTGAAAAAATCCAGAGAATTATCCGCCTCTGAAAAAGAAGGGAAAAGAAGGGATAATTAACCGGATAAAAAAAACACTCCAAGGCGTACTCGTTTGCTGATCGAGTCCCACATCCTAGGCCTGTTACAAATTCAAGAAAATCATCATACTAGCATCACTTATTACAATTCCCCGCAGGGTGTGGAATCTGGTACAAAGAAGAAAGATGATGAGAAGATAGAAGGAGAGTTAAAAAACTCTGTTGACTGATGACATCTGATGGTACAAGTGTCCTCTGGATCATCCTTGGGCATGGAGTCTTCACATAATCATCAGGTGCTACTCCAGTAGTCAACATTTGGCTCCATATGGGGATGCATACTGGATATGAAGTGATAGTGTGCAAGAACTTGGAATCTGCATCCACCGACAAAAGACATATATCAGCAGTATCCATTCAAAATATCATCAAATGAAATAAAGTACAGAAACGAAGAAATGGAAATTTATTCTAAGAGCAGAAATGACAATTTATTCATGAAATAAAACTAATTAAACAAAAATGACACGAGATAGGGTTAGAAATACGATACAAAGGATGCCCTACGGCATCAGATGTGTTCAATATAGTGCATACTGAGCATTTGCCTGCTTTCAGGCAAATCTGTCCGCTGCTTGTCGGATGTACCATGTCCAATTCTGCATATGGTAGGACTTTTTCCTATCCAAATCAAGCTGCTCGCGGCCATCTGATGCATCAAATCTTCTTCTCATTTTCTTTCTCTTGCGCTTTTTCTTTGTGGTAGGCTGGATTACTGATGATATGGAACTCTCTGTTTCAAAGCTTTTAGATGAAGTATGTAAGATGTGTGTGACATACTTTTCTTCATCTTGCATCTGATCTTTGTCGTTTTTAAGTTTATCTGGATCTCTTTCAATCGAACCAATGACCTCATAGTAAGATGGAGCTTGTTGCGACAAATGAGAAGGCTCCTGATTTATCTGGCTAAAGTGTTCAACTTTTATAACATTGATTTCCCTGGTATGATCTTCTTCCATGATCAATAAATTTTTCTGAAGACATATCTGTTTAGCTTCCATATCTTTTATTACTTTATCGTCTTTTTCCTTTATGATCATCAAGCAATGCTGCATAGAGTTTATCTCTTCCTTATGATTTGCTTGCATGGTAGCCAAGTGATTATTATGATCGAATGTCATGATAGTCATTTCTTCATCCATAGTTAATAACTTGTTTTGCATAGAATTAATTTCCTTAGCATGTTGATTTTGCATGATTTCCATCTCCCTATTACGTTTTTCCAGGTGGGTGCATAAAGTTCTCACATCATTGGCGTATTTAGTTTGATTGATCTCCATATTTTTTACCAGCAACATTAGTTCTTGTATAATTTGCTTTTGATCTTCCTTTTCATTGTCATTTGTTCCTGCTTTTCCATTATCATGAATCTGATCTGTAATGGCACAAGTGGATGACACACTCTGATACGAAGCATTGTCCTGGAATCGTTTACCGACAGCTGGATCTTTTTCATTCTGCTGCACAGTTCTAGGGGCACAAAGTGAGCTATCCGGATAACCATATCTATCTTTAAAAGCATTGACAATGTCTTGTAACGAAGTGAAAGAATTTTTAGGACAATTATTAAACCAATTCAAAGCATCACCCTCTAAAAAAAAAACAAAAAGACGCATTTTGACATCTTTGGGATCATACCGAGGGGGTCTACAATACATCATCATTATGCGAGTGAAAAAACATAGATGCCTTTTTACAGCGACTGAATCACCACTCGAGAACTTAGGTAATTTAGAGATGGTCACTTCCGGAATGTCATGGAGGTCATCAAAATGACATGGTCTAAACGAATAATCCATGATGAATAACAAAGGACCAAATGGATGATAGAACGAGATTTCTGCTCAAGAAAATTAACAAATGAAAGAAGTGGAGTCGCCACTTGAACAATAAATCTGATTCTAAGATCTAAAAGGGTACCAGCAAGCAGATATGAGGAAGGCTTCTTGTCTGGGAAAAAAAAAATGAGAAAATGGAGTCGCCACCCAAACAAGAAACAAAACCGAAGAGATGCTGTTGATATGTGATGAAAAGATGCCAAAATATTGAATCTGCCAGCTCAAATGAGGGATGAGAAAGATGAAAGAATAATGAGAGATGAGGAGATGAATGTCGTTGAAACGCCAAGGACAGAAAAACTCTATCCTCGGCAACGGCGCCAAAAAATGTTGGCGTTGCCGGGCCAGATGAAAAGATAAAAAATGAGAAGGATGATTATCGTTGAAACGCTGAGAAAACAATGTCCCCGGCAACGGCGCCAAAAAATGTTGTCGCGCAGATTGGCACGACAACGCTCAGACCGGGGGCTGTCACTCTGATCCCCGATCCCTCCGTTTAAGCCTGTCTCCTGCGGCTAAGGGGGGGTAGACCCTGAGAGATGATGAAGACCAACTGTCGACCAGTTGGTTGGGAGACACGAGACACGATTAAGATAAGCACTAAAATGATTTGATTAGTTA